>WWET01002074.1:271794-289873 GCA_011038615.1 Limnodynastes dumerilii
CACACACCCATTTATGTAAGTATGGCTACGTGTGTGTGTGTGTGTGTGTGTGTGTGTGTGTGTGTGGACAGATAGATGTAATAGATATATAAATTTGAGGGCATATCAGTTACAATTTTGTGTCCTCCGTCAGACACCTGCTGAAGAAGAAAAAAGAAAGAAAGAAAGGAAGAAAAGTGAGAAGCAGCAAGGAGGTAAATGAACCTTATTTGATCTATCTATACAAATATATGTAGGAGAAAGAGAGAGATGTACCCATGGACAAAGAGGCTGCAAACCAAACTATTTGAAAATGTACTTACATTGTTTAAAAGTAAACAACATTATTAAAAAAAAAACCATACTCATGCTTTTTCAAAGTGTTTGTCATTACTTATGCATGGGTGTCATGTAGACAGCCGGCCCTGGATATACTGCACATGCGTGGTAACCTAATATACACAATATACATAGGACTTAAGAACTGAACAGCTCTGAATCACCATTTCGAACCTATTTCTTGTAAGTTTGTAGTGACTTAAGAATTCAGGGGCGTGTTGGGAAAACTTAAGAACGTAGATAAGAAGATTGGGTGGAGGGAGCCATTTAAATGAAAAATCTGGGTGCAGTGAGGCAGAAACATTCTTAATTAGACACCTTGAACCTGATTCAGAGATCCGCTGCCGATGGGATCTCAAATATACGCATCTAAGTGGCAGGTCGGAGCAGTTTACAACCCACTGAATAAATAGTCACTCCCCTTGCAAACAGCGGCCGGACCTAAAGTTAGACCTGCATTGACTTGCCGCACTCACTTCCGACCTTATGTGCAATAGTTGCGTATATTTAGGGTCCTATGTCTGTAATCGCGCCCACTTTCCCTCATCTCAATGCCTCCCCCTGCCCATTTCTATGCAAATCCTTTGGTTCCTAGATTTCCGCTGGACTTAGGATCGCAATTGTTTCTGACCGATTCACAAGTCTGCCCTTAAGGCATTTCCGACCCTAACTTCAACGTAGATGGCGTTGCACTATTACTACGCATGCGCAGTTGATGCAAAATCGATCCGATCCTAAATATACGCACCTAACTATCGTTAATATCGGATATCTGAATCAGGCCCCTTATGCACATAACTAAGAACCTAAAGATAAGGTAGCCCTATGGCATTTGTAAGTCGGTTTAGAAGCTAAAAATTGGGGACGTGTCAGGCGAGTCTCCTTGCTACTAAGTTGCGTATAATTAAGAACCTAAAGCCTTCTTAAGTGTAAATCAGGTCCACTAGTGAATTATCTCACAAAGAGTAAACCATATGTGATATCAAATGTTCCTGAACAAATGTGGCCAGTCAATAAAAGAAATATATAGTCAATAAAGAAGAACAGCAGGTAAAGATGTTGAAATGATAGGGAGCAGTTTTTAGGTAAATAACCATACACTTGGTATTGCAGCCAGGATAGAAAATTGCTAAAGAACAAATCCAGTGTCCTAAATAAAATCAACGGCAGCCTATACTATACATATCAACTGGTCCCCAATATGCTCCTGTCACCTCCTGTGTCCCTGGTCTCCCACATCCATTGTTGACAATTATATCACAGTGATATAATTGGGGACAATGGCCTGGATGCACACCCCTGGACGTATTGCACATACGTCCGTTATTTGCATGCGTAGTAACTATTTTACATAATCTACGTATCATTTTGTTACGTAGATTGCGTATATGCCGTCTTTAAGACCGCATTTTTTATAATCCATTCACATGAAACACTGCAAGAGTGAACTAATCTCGCTGTGTGTCCTATAGTCTGGTGCAGTCTGGCTGAACACTGATTGGTGGATGCCGTGCCGCGCTGCAGTTGCTCTCAGACTCAGAGTAAGGTATAAGGATTTTATTCTTTCCACTGGTGGTGGTGAGCTTTGTCGGGTATGCGACCTGATGGCAGCGATGGCGCCTCCAAAGTCATCAGCGCCTAGGGAACATGCCCTACAAAACCCATACTAGTTATGCCACTGATCACCTCTCAACTCTGATACTGTTTGCAACAGATGAAATATGACTCCCCTGCAATCAACATGGTTTAGCCCAGTAGTAACTAATTTCAAGCACTTAAGTCTGGATCCAGCCCGTTGTCATTGCCATCTAGTAAAATATATTAGAAAATACAGAACAGTTACAACCTGTCTGAATACCAGGGTTATCACTGACTAAAGGAAATGAAATAAATAGACTATGGTTTGTTATATCTAAAAATACGTGCATTAACTGTTATACAAGTGAAAGGCAAAAGTTATCACAACTGCATCCTGACTTGATGGCTTTTTTTTGCTTCTTCTTTGCTGGTGCTGCTGCTTCTGCTCCAGTCTCTTCAATGTCTATGACAAAGAAATTTTAAATTAACTGTCAAACCTTTGAATGTAAAATGTACATAATGCATCGCATACATTTTTGTACAAGAAGATTTTTGATGACAATACTTACACATATTTTTGTAAGTAACACTTACCATCAGGACGTTTTCTTTCTCCCCTATGTCTCCTGGCATTGGAAGGGATTGAAGGTTCCAGCACACTTGAAACTTCTTGTTGCACTGATCAATGGTCCTGCAATGAGAGCCTACGAAATATCCATCTTATCGGAATAAGTTGTCAGGGTGGTAGACTTCTGTAAAGTTTCTCATGCTCTTCCAGAACCTATGACCTAAAACAATGTTAGATAGACCTGACATACATGATAGCTATGCAATCTGAAAACCTAGAGCAATGTTAAAAGTGTAAACATTTCAGTAATCACATCAGACCTGATCCTGACCTCCATTCATTTTATGAATGCATAAAGGTCATAAGAGGGAAGTGAACTCCCCAGTCACTCATCTGTAACGTGCGGAGTGAACTCTCCAGTCACTCCCCTGTCACATGTGGAATGAACTCCCCAGTCACTTCCCTGTCATGTGTGGAGTTTTGGACACTTGCATGGATCTGCATCTGTCTGGATGCATACGGATTTCAGTGTGGAATTAGGTGTCGATGCGGCCGCACCTAACTCACTCCTAATTGTGAATCCGGTAATTACTACATTTACACTGAAGATAGGTATACAAAACATTACAGTATGATTAAACAAAACACTGTTTATACACATAAAATAAATACTGTCATTGGAATTATGTCTTAATTTCATTACAAGGGCAGTACATTCACTCAATCTCGTTGAATGTTGGCGAGCATTGACCGGAAGCCCTGAAGCTGGATCTTCCTCTCCCATCTTGATCTTCCTCTGCCTCTTTGGGCTCGTATGAAGGATCGCTGTGCTGGACCGAGGATTCCACTAATGGCGCTGGTGCTGGCAATCACTCCTGGTGCTTCTGTACTGTTCATTTTTGTTTTTAATTTATTTGAAACTTTACTGATTGGAATTTGATTACATGAAATGCACTCAAGGCCCTCATGCGGAGGGGAGAGAAGGGGATACTCGGGGGATTGTCTGCCTCAGTCTTCCGGTAATACAGACAGTGTGACAGGCACTGTAACAGGGGAATGTCTATTGCTGTTTAACCTCATGCTTGCTGAGCCCATGATAGGCAAAGCCCCATTTATTTGGCAGGTTGTGACAGCAGCACTGCTCATGAGAAGGTTGAGAGGTTTTTATAATGCTGCAATATTCTAATAAAGTTATATACAGTACAACACTACATGCACCTTACTAGTGAATCTTGGACCGTGGGTAATATCTTACTCTATGGCTGACAATTATATCACTTTAGATAAAATAAGATATGTCCTCAGGGCCAGCGCTACCATTAGGCGATATTAGGCGACCCCCTAGGGCGCCGTGCCCGGTGGTGGTGGGGGGGCAACAGCAGCCTCCCCCCACATCCATTAACTTGCCAATCAGCCAATTAGGCTTCTACAGAACGGCGACGCCCCCTCTCCTATGTGAACCGGACCTACCCCCGTCCCCTCTCCTCGTCTTCTATGTGAACCATAAGAAATAGTACTCACCATCCAGGATGCAGGACCTTCCTCCTCCCCGCCACACTCCTCCCTGGGTTCAGACGTGACGCGGCCCATTGTTGCCAGGCATGCCGTCTCCGGACGGGGTGGTCAGGGCTTTTCTCCCCTAATTTTTCCCTACCTAAAGACCCAAGGGGCAAAAAAGACCCGGGAAGTCACAAACACAATCAGAATGATTTAATTAGCAGGCAAAAAGATGTAGGGTTTTTTCAGGGGGGTTGTTCACCTCACCTGTAGGACTATGGCTATCATTCCTTCCTAACTAGGTCCCCTAAGTGTGGATAGGTTGACGTTGATGTTGCAATGTATTGTGTAATGTTTCTTTCTTTCAGGGCCCTCTCGGTATGGTTATTGTAATGTGTGACATTTTCTGTGTTAGACAAGTAATGTGGTACGTGTCTCCTTTCAGGGGCGGACGGCGTTATCCCTCGGAAGACCATATGGATCTTTGGTCACTCCTTCTTTGTGTGGGCGTCCTGTCACGTTGGCCCCGGGGCATCGGCTTTATCACAACTGGGCAGCGACATTCGTTGGTTCAGCCGGGGCGGGATGCGGTGGAATGCCTTCCTGCGATGGTTTACGGACGAGGTCGGAGCTTTGGGCCCCCCGGACATTTTGCTATTACACCTTGGGGGGAACGACGTGGCGCAGTTGTCGACCATCAGGCTGATACGTGCCATTCGGGCGCACTTGAGCCTGATGAGCGTCAACTGGCCCTCAGTCACAATAGTTTGGTCAGAGATCGTACCCAGACTGTTACAGCTGCCTCTGCTTTATGCAGACAGCCAGCTGATCTGTTTTCTCCTCTCCCGGTCCCTACCGATACAGCAGTCGCTGCTATGCACAGACGGCTAGCTGATTTCTTACCCATTCCCTCGCTCCCCGCTCTGGCACACTCTGCAGTCACTTCCCCGGCCGACGGCTCCCTTAGCGACGGCGTCTTAGCATCCAGCTAATGTGGACGCTGCATCTCTCTCGACGTGCGCTACATGTTACTAATTACTATTGGCTGCAGTTTTCTATCATTTTAGTTCCTCCTCCTTCTCCCCTAGGGAATCTGACTCTTAACCAATCAATCACTTGCTGATCTTATTTAAACACTACCCTGTCACTTCCTAGGCACCGGTTATAGACTCTGCTAGTCACTTTCTGTGATCTGCTTCTTCCTTGTGTGCCTAGTGCTTCCAGCCTAGTGAATTGATTCTGTTTGACCCTCTTACCTGCCTAAATTCCTGCCTTTGTTACCTCCTGTATCCTTCCCTGGTTCTCTCCCTTGTTGTACTTACCTTCCCATTTTTACATATCCATTCCTTGAATGTATGCTTTATGTTACCTCTTCGGAGGCTGTGTGATTGCGTGCGTGCGAACCCTAGTGAGTCTAGTCCAGTCCCGTGAACCATCTTTTGTCCATCGTGCTTGGTTCATTGTTTTACGTTGTCCGTCTCAGTCCGGTCTCTTCCGGACTGATCCTATTCCCGCTTGTCTTTCTGTTCCCAATCCCTCACTTTGATTTCACTCCAGGTTTCCTCTTCTCTTTCTCGAGTTCGGTTCAACGGGGTACGACCAGGTTATTGGGGCGCAGCCAAGTCCATCCCCACCATCAAGGGCCCTGGTGAAAACCCCAATGATAATAGAGACTCCATACCCCGGCAATCGACTCAGTCACTTCTCCTGTATCTTAGGTGGCCGCCTCGGTTCTCACCCAGGTAATCTCGGGGCGCCACTCCAGTTTCTTCTCTCTCTTACGACCACTCCGGTACTATACCAGGTAAACCCAGAGTGGCGTAACACAGACGGGCATGTCCACGAGCAACGGCGTAAGGTGAACCGTGCACTTTGTCACTTCCTCGGTGGGTCTGGGGGAAGAATAGTTCGGCATGATGGCATTCGTTTCGAGCTATCCCACCTTTGGACGGGGTCCACCTGTCCCCTGAAGGAATGAATATTTTGCTATCTAATTGGGTTGAAAGTCTTAGAAGGTTATTGAGAGTAGATGGTGGCGGGCAGAGCGGCTAGTGAGTAGCCCCTCTGCGTTGGCGTGAAGGCAGTGCACTATCATTGGACTGGTGAACAGTAGCCAAATTTAGTCAATCGGATTCTTCCCTACCCTGGCTTAGGTTTGGTCACCTGCGTAAATGGCGGTGACACTCGGGTTACATTTCAGGGGCGGGCCCAGATTCAGCGGGTTAGTTGGGAGTATCTTGGCCACTAAACTGGGGGGTACTTGACAGTGGGGTGGTTACATGCCCCCACTTTGGTGAATTCATAGATGCCCATTTAAGTGGGGTGGTTATATGCCCCCACTGGTCGTTAAAGGCCCTACTAGGGTTTAACCCCTTTTGATTGGCTGTGCACTGCCTTCTGTCGTCACCATCCTGATTCTATGTATTATGGTTATTGTCATTGCTATTGTTATTTCTATTGTTATTGCTATGGTTGGTCATTATTACTATTAATGCTTTTTGTATGGTTATTTGTTATCAATGTTATTGATCGTTATCAATTATCATGGTTATGGCTGACATCTTATTGTTGTTATATTGCGTGATCATTTATCACTGGTTATCATTATTCATAGCTCTGCTATGCTTATGAATAAATTTAAAGGGGCTTGGCTGAGCCCCTTTTTTCCAAACTCCTTCTCTGTTTTACTGGTTTTATGGTAATGGGGACAGGGGTGAGGGGAGGTGGAGGGAGATTTACAGGGGTAAGTGAGCTGCTGCGCCGACTCAACCTTCAGGCATTTAACAATCTTTTTATAAAAAAAATAAAAAAAAAAATTATAAAAAACCATTAATTATACATTAACACTTTTCATCTTATGGATTTCAAACTATGAACCTCAGCATTTAGGTATGGTATCCCATGGAGACAGCTTGATCTCGTCTTATACTCCTATCGCTACATCTGTTGTGATGACACTGCATTTCCCATTATACCTTTATTATTCAGAGGAATTTCATCAATATCTTACTTATAATTGACTCAACTATTTTGATGATAACATAGATCATTGGGACAAGCCCATCCTCTTCTGGAATGTTGGGAAAGCAGCCATGTGTGGTAATGTTATTTCCTTTTTAGCAGAGAAAAGGCTAGAGTACAGTACCGGTAATTATAATTACATGTTCCGTGCCATGCAACTAGCATTACAAGAATATGTTAGGGATCCCTCAGAGAAAACCTTATGATTAAACAGTTCCTAGAAAATTTTGTATTGTCCTAGGCACAATAAAAATGTAATATATAAAACACTGGAGACAGGCTTGGTCATGTACTAGATGTAGGTTTCACAATTTTGTAACTCTGTGTATATCTGCCTCTATACACTATATGTACAACATATCTGCCTTGTCAATGTTGTCAATGTTGCTTTCTGTTTGTGTTTTCTCTTAAACGTAATCAAAATGACAATAAAATGCTTTAAAAAAAATAAATATATAAAACACTGTTTCATGCCGCTGCGCTAGGCGGTCCGGCATGTAACTCTCCTACCTGCCGCCTCTGGTCCTGCACTGTGTCTTCTGGCTCTGAGCGCCACTGCAGCCTTGGTCGCGGGCTCAGAGCCCTTTTTATACTTTTCTTTCGGCTCCCTCATGGTCTAAGGGCAAACAATCAGGAAGTGGGGGCTGGCTGCTGCTGTCCAATCACTGGACAGCAGATACTTGCAGTGTCAGTATCACACTGCCAGTTATAGCGTCTGAATCTCCAGCCTGTGACTAGTTTTTCTTGTGTATAGTGCCTTGTTGTCAGTAAACTGCCCTGTTTGTGTCTCTGTGTTCATTTATTACTGTTCCTTTAAGGGGGCTTTCTCTGTCTGTTTTTGATTTACTCCTCTCATTATTTAAACCCTGTCCACCTGTGCCTCCCTGTGGGATATACTCAGTCTAGTCCAGTCTGAGACTCAGTCTAGTCCAATCTGAGACTCTGTCTATCAGTCCTGTCTAGGACTCCTGTGTTTACAGCTATTTGGAAACCATCCTGGTTCGCTGTTTAGTTAACATCCCAGCACCTAGCCTTGGTTCACTTCTGACTCTGCGTCCGCTCCCAGCGTGCTACATGTGGATTCTGCGGTCAGCTGTATGCAGCTGTGTGTTTGTGCTGTCAGTAGACTCACGGTAAGATCTTTTGTGAGTATTACTGTGGTTCTTAGTAGTGGTTGCCCTACTGTTTGTATAGCTGCTTGTTGATTCTATTGGCTTGTCCTGTTAAGTCTTGGTGTGTAGTTTCTGAGGTTTACCTTCGTATCACCTGTTAGACTTCTGCTATGACTAATAGTGCTTCTCTGCGCTTTGTTTGATATCGCCAGCTTGTCTGGTAATTTAGTGCAGTAGTTGGGACGTTTGTGGTGTATGGTTTGTGTCAGTAGTTTATTCAGAGTCTTCTGGTAACTGTGCAAGCTTCCTGTCTGCCCCGCTAGCATTCAGTCCCGGTGTTGATATTGGTTACTGCCATTATTGCCAGAGTATCATCATTGTTGTGCAGCATATATCTAGTCCTGTCTGGTATGGTGCATTTAGTGCTCAGTATTTGGCACTGTGTATCCAGCCTTGAGAGAGCATAGCATACTAACCCAGTCTTGTTGTTAGTGCATAGCACTTATACCCAGTCTTGTTGTTAGTGCATAGCACTTATACCCAGTCTTGTCTAAATCCAGTCTTGATGTGAGTGCATTGCCTTCAATTCCCAGTCTTGTGTACCCAGTCAGTGGTAATTGCTTAGTGTTCCCAGCATTGATTATTTTGGCAGGTGTCTGGTGCTGCTAGCCTATTCACACTCACTCTATTTCAAATCCTCCTTGACTGTAACTCCATCTGCTTCCACACTTGGCATCATCCACATAACCCACGCTGTCTGTGCCCATCTAGTACAGTCCCGCGTAACACTTGTGCTTCTGCCTTGTACCATTTCTGATTCTGAGTGCCCTTATCAGTTCTATTCCTTGCCCAGTTACCTATTGTTTGCCTCTTGCACTCTTTGGTGTTTATACCATCTGTGTCTGCTCTCTCCGCCCCCGCGTGTTTGCGCACTCTCCCCTTCAGGAACTCTAACCATATGTATCAAAACTTAAATCTCACATTAAAGACACTACTCAATTTCTCAAGATGATTCATGATATTGTTTGGCAGGATCACTTTGTTCTTATCACATGCAATGTAGAGTCACTGTACTCTAACATACCACATTCTTTAGGTATAGATACTATGAATTCAATTCTTGTATCTGACCCTGACATCACTGATCAATTTAGAGAATTTCTAGTACAAGGTGTCACTTTTATTTTACAGCACAATCTTTTCCCTTTTAATGGGTGTTTTTATTTACAGCAGTGTGGCACCGCTATGGGCACCAGATTCACCCCGAGCTACGCCAACCTCTATATGGGTCGCCTAGAGGAAGAGTACATCTGGCAAAGTAGCTTTGGGGCGAATCTGGTCTCATATGGTCGATACATAGATTACCTTTTTTTTGTTTGGGATGGGAATAATGATTCAATAGCACTTTTTATTCATCATTTGAACACCAATCCTTATGGTTTGAAATTTACACATAAAGCAAGTAAAGTGGAAATGAACTTTCTAGATGTAACTGTTTATGTACAAGATGGATACATTCAAACCAAAAATTACAAAAGTCAATTCCTCAATTTTAAAAGCTGTCACCAATATCACTGGACGAGTAACATTCCAAAGGGACAGTTTCTCAGACTGAGGAGAAACTGTTCCACTATAGTGGACTGTTATGCACAGAGTGTACATCTAAAAAAGGCATTCCTCACTCAGGGATACCCACAAGAACTGGTAGAGAAAGCTTATCTAGAGGCTATAGATAGAGATAGAACAGAAATACTCGAGACAAGGGATAACAATAAAATCACAAAGAGAGACACAAAAATGGAGAATGATTTATTTTTTATTACACAGTTTAATTCATATTCCACACAGATAAGGAAAATCGTTGAAGAAAATTTCAAAATTCTTAATTGTGACCCCATTCTTAAGAAATCCCAAACATCCTCCCCCAGGGTAATCTCAATTTTAGAGTTAGGACCACCATTTACAGAAAGGTCTTGACGGTGGCTGGTGGCTTATCCCATATTTGATCAAATATGTGTAACAAACATTTCTGTGTTTTATTTTGCAGATAGAACAGTAGAGTTTGTTACTGGTTTATGGCAGTGTGCTGGGGCTATTTTTTCCTTTGTTTCTGTGGCAAGCAGATTAACCCCTGCCCTGCACCTGTTTAACATTTACCTATAAATTGATTGAGCAACTTCCATTCTGTGTTTAAACTAGTTTAACTTTATACTAAAAGCCATGTAGTGCTTGTAGTTTAGACTATTGGATATTTACAACTAATCATCTGAGTGCTTTTAGTCACTCTTAATGATAGCTGTTGCATTATATGCCGCTTCCATATTTGCAGTTAAAATGATTGAGCGTTTGTATGTATTTTACTACCAGGCTGTTAAAGTGTCATGGAATAATCAGCAGGTTCATGTGCCTACAAATTTTTGGTTTTTTAATTCATAGAGACCTTATTAATCTACTTTTGTAGCAGTGTTATCCTCATTGCACCGTATTCACACTTAGGATAGAAATTGCGTACTTGGCTAAAAATATGCATTGCAAGTGCGATTCAAGGATAGCAGCAGCTGCAGCTAACCACACCCACACACTCGTGCATGTCTTTCCATGTGTAAGTATGCCATACGTAGAAATAGGAAAGTACTTAGAATATGGCTCTTGAATCGAGCATGAATTTGGGGACTTATTTTTAGTAGAGATTCAGCCAAACGTTTAACAACGCAGACATTGCTGTTTGACTTTAATACATTTGTTGACTATCATACCTTTGTATTTTTGGACTATCAATTAATTATTTGAGGAAGTGAACATAGGAGACAACTCTAACTGTGCAATAAGCAATCCAAAAAAAGGAAAAAAATATATAAAAAAGAGATACGTGCAAAAAATAAAATCCATTTAAAAGGATTTGCTGGGCATGATTGTTTTTAAAATTTGCAAAAAATGTTTTTATAACAAAAAAACATTCTTACAAATGTAGCATAAATTAACAAACAGTAGAAATTTTGCATACTGGTATAAATAAGTCCAACATTTTTTTAAATAAAGAAAATCATGTAACATAATTCCTATATTGATATTAAACACAAATACGTGAAAAAAACGCTACCTTGACACTGCTGAAAGTCTTCAGCACCAGGGGGGATTTTACTTACCTCAGGACTAAGCTGCCTCCAGCAACGGCACATGGTGACTCCTCTACAGTATGTCAATGTCAGTGCAGAGAACGATAGACGAGCTGGCGCCGGTTGTTTCTTAAGCAGCGCTGTGGTCTTGGAGTGTGTGCTGTGCTGCAGTAAAGGGTCAGGTGAATGGCTAGATCCATGATCTCCTAAAGATGAGAGAACAATGTACATTACCTCACATACCACACCACTTTCTTACCAACCCATCCCTCACATCCCAGTCCCTGAGTACCAGCCTTTTCCTCAAATAACACCACCTGCATGCCAGCCTCTCTCTCATATGCCACCACCTGCTTGCCAGCCCTTTTCTCAAATATCGACAGGAAGCCAGCTAACAACAGTTGCAGCACATTAGCAGAGCACAGTAAGAGGACTTTGCTTACACCAGGGAGACAGGTTGTGGCTGATGGAGGAGTTCTCCATTGAGAAAGTAGAATAGGGGGTGCAATGCTAGACCTAAGGACCAAAGATCTAAGGCAGGATGCCAGGGAGTGCTGACCAGGGCTGACACGACCCGCTCCACGGGGGGTTGCAGTGCATCCAGGCGCCATGCTGGATAGGCGAACATCCCCCTCGCTCCCTGCACCACAGCACTGACATGTACGCTGCTGTAATGCAATGTAAGATGCTTTCATCACTTTTATGAGAGCGCCTTACAGAGTCTAACAGTAAATTCACTTCTGCTCTGCCTGTGTGACAGGCAGATGCAGAGTGCAGCAGCGCCTCCCCCTCACTGATGACGCTGGAGTGACCTGAGGTCCCATCAGCGTCACAGAGCACGCTGTGGAGGAGAGGCAGCAGCTGGAAGAAAGAAGACTTCAAAGTAATTGGACAGGACATAAATTAGGAATACTGTGTGCTAGAGAGACATGATGGGGATACTGGGAGGTGGAGAGACATTATGGGGGTGCTGGAAAGACATTTTGGGGATACTGTGTGGTGGAGAGACATTATGGTGATACTATGTGTTAGAGAGACATTATGGGGTGCTGGAAAGACATGATGGGGATACTGTGTGGTGAAGAGACATTATGGGGGTGCTGGAAAGACATTATGAGGAGACTGTGTGTTGGAGAGACATGATGGGGAGATGCTGGGTGCTGGATACACATGATGGGGATACTGGGTGCTGGAGAGACATGATGGGGAGATTGGGTAATGGATACACATGATGGTGGATGCTGGGTGCTGGATACACATGATGAGGATACTGTGTGCTGGAGAGACAGGATGGGGGATATATATCTATGTATAGCGGGTACTAGGACACTATTGTATAGTGGTGACTATGATTTGCGTTGTTTTATTGTGGTTACAATTGTTTTGTATGATGACGCTTATTATAATCTAGGATTGTCACTGGTGTCAAATTGTTAAACAGAAGGACGCAAAATTTTAAAAAAGGGCGCCGAACACCCTAGCACCGGCCCTGGTGCTGACACACGTCTGTACGCTCTCCTAGCCAAAACAACACCCACAAACACACTATCAACATGTTTAGAGACAAGCTATTTGTAGTCTTTTACGTGGACTCGCTGAAGACCTCTCAGAATAAAGAAAACAAAGTCCATAGGATTTTTGGAATATGGGAAAGTTTCTTAGACACTTTTCCAGATACTATCAAAGAACAAATCTACCACTGTCAAACAGCATGCTAAGGGATGCGAATTGTCTCAAATGAATCCCCTATACTACTCCATACTTACAGTGATACATAATATGTGCCTTTCAGATAAGGGGAGCTTTGGTAATTTATGATCATGCCCAGAACCCTTTCAGGATATGTGGAAATCTTTGCTAGCTATTATAAAGGTTTTGTACTGCAATTTATTTTTTGGGTTTCAGAATGTCTAGAATACTCTTTGTACTCGCTCTTTTTATATTCACCAGTATTGGTAATTCAATGTTGTTGCCTCTAAATGTATACATTGGGCTGGATCCAGACTTAAGTAAGTGCTTGAAATTAGTTACTCCTGGGCTAAACCATGTTGATACATGGTATACAATTAACTTGATTCCCCCTGCAATCAACATGGTTTAGCCCAAGAGTAACTAATTTCAAGCACTTACTTAAGTCTGGATCCAGCCCATTGTGTGCACTGTTTCTATTGTGATAATTATTATGATGTATATTGCATATTTGCCATTTATATGTGGGTTATTCCACAGCAAATCAACAGAGGGTTTCTGACCTTTTCAAGTTGTAATGAAATTCGATATAATAAATGCTGCCATGGGTGTAAAGAAAACACCAAAACCTTAGGATGATATGTGCACTGGTTTTGAAGTTATAGAGTTGCCTTATATGCTATTAAAAAATATTTCTATTACATTAGCAGCTCAACTGAGCTAGAGAGTTGGGCAAGGTCTCATTTTATACCTCTTTTCATTGGCTTTCATATGATATATAATACAGTAGTATGTTTCAATAAAAAGTTACATTTTCTATATCAAAATGTTGGTTTTCTGATAAGGCCGATAAATTTGAAAAAAAATATCTTAACAATTTTTCATACTCTTAATAAATCCCCATACTTAAGGCAACAGTATGAACAATTTTTGAGATTCTTATTTTTTTTGGGCCAACATATTTACGTTTGCACAAGTCGGTAAGCTTAAGGCAGGGTATAGCTTTTGGAAGTTTGTTTGTGTGAGGAGTGGTTAGTGTGAATTTGTGAACATAGTGGTCTGCAATTGGTATTATGCCAAAGCTATGGTATGCTGAGTCTAAGAATATGTAAACAGAATGATGATTTGCTTACATGATTAATGCACCTATTTACTAATAGGACATATTTACTGTGCCATCTCTAAAGGTGTCCTTGGAAATTTGTGTACCAATTTATCACTGACAGAAACCATAATTCACAGTATCTCACTCATATTGTTCTTTATCTTGGAGTAAACAGAAGACATATATAGTCATCCCCACAAAGCAAATGGTTGGCATTCTGTTTTAAGAGGTATTCCTAGGACTTTTATATAAAACAACACAGACATCTAGTGACCGCCTTCTGCATGAACACTCAGTTTTCAGGAATTATGTTTTCATCCTTGACTGAATGTGTTAATCGATTATTAGGGACTTTTGATGTGAGACTTTAGCAAAACTATTCAAAATTTCTCCTCTCAAACTGTTACCAAGCAGCACCTGTGTCCTCCACAAAAATTGCCTGACTTGTAATAGATTTAAAAAAAGAAAGAAAGTAAGATCCGTAAGATGTCAGACATGGCATTGTACCAACAACATCAAAGGTTGCCCTTTCACCTGGTCCAGGGGCATATAAGCCTACTGTGTCCCTCAGGTCTTCATTACAGAAAGCAGCTCATGCAGTGATTAGCACATTGTCCTCAGGGGATGTGCTACTTGCCACAAATAACACAGCTTTGTTTGTCCGAGCAGCTGCCAGTCTCTGAGGCCTTCATTATATTACATGCATCTGTGTTTAATATCACTCAGTGCTACAAACACTTCCTAAAAGTTAAACCAAGTCCCACATACATGCATTTGCTATGAGGTTGACCCAGTCTACAGAACTTGATCTCTATCTTGGTTACCAGAAGAAATCCAAAGAAATTCCTCAAAAAATGTTTCAAAGGGGAAATTATATTTGTAAATGATCTTCAATTTACTACTGGGATAGTGCATAAAGAATGGCTGCAGGGGTTCAAACACATATTATGTTTATCAGGGATTAAGGTTATTGTTCTGCTGGCAATAACAAACACTCAAACTTCATGGGTTAATTAACTACAAAACTGTGCTTTTTTTTTTGTATATTGTATAAAACTTCACTCCAAAAAACTCCAAAATCACACAGTTCTTTGCAAACAGTCCAGTTGTAAAATGCTCTCCATGCACAAAGAGCATTAACAAGGGCAGGATTAATTCTATACATGGGAAATTTTTCAGTTTTGACATTAGGGTAAAATATGATGTAACATTTTATTTGGTTTGTGGTAGCTGTTTCCTACTGTATGCATGTCTGTGCTAAACAATCAGAGCACATGCTGACTTATCCAGACTTAACACTTTCAAAAGGGCTGTATTAAATATACAAATGTATATTCACTCTTAACTGAAGTACAGCAGTCATATGTATGCTCCACAGTCATGCTCCCAAATCATTATATAACAGTCTTTAGTGAAGATACGTTCAGTTGGACATGTATGCATATAGGATGGGCTAAGTTAGGACAAAGGAAGACCATCTACACCAGCGAGATATTGTGACATTGAAAGGTCTTGATCTCCTGACCTATTGGAAATTGACAAGTGCATTGTTAACTTGTTATTTGCAATGATGTCATTGGTTACAGTCATTACATGACAATCATAAACTCAACAATGATACAGCCGACACCAAAATGTTAGCTGTATCATTGCCAAGTGCTTTAACTGGGAAACAATTCAGTGGCCCATTCCTTCGAGAGAGGGATTTGTTTACTGTTGCACAGCAACAGTAAACATATCCCTCCTATCAGGTGTGTTAAGTGAGAACCGGGTTGAAAAACCCGGGTTTGCACCTTTCGTACCACCACTTACCGGGGTCTGACACGGGAAAACCCCTTCTTTTTTTTGGTAGTTTACAGATCACCACCAAAAACAGGGTCTTAGCTGAGACCTGAGTTTTTGGCCAAAAACCTGGGAAAAGTCTTAGAAAACTGGGTCTCAGAATGGTCAGAGAGAGCAAGGTTTGGTACACAGATAAGCAGCAACAAAACCAGGAATCAGACATAAGTGAAGCTCAAATGGAATTTAACAAGCAGGAGGCAGCAACAGTAAATACACTAGATTACCATTGCTATTATACTTTCTTTATTTTACCTGCACAGAGGCAGAGGATCACTGAGGAATACTGACTACTTTATCTGCTATATGTGACATCTAAGGTGGGTTGAGAGATACTCCCCACCTCATATTGCTTTCATTTGACCAGTCTATGTTTGAAAGATCTAGTAACTGTTTCCAATTCACGGAAAACATACACCCCTATTAGTGGGTACGGATCGTTCTTACTACATTGTACATACCTCCCAACTGTCCCGATTTCCGCGGGACAGTCCCGATTTCGGTGCACTGTCCCGCTGTCCCGCCCGTTGTCTTGTTTGTCCCGATAAGCTGAGAATGTTTTTTTTCTCATTTATTGGAGCTGCAATTAGCCAGTTGTCCAGCAGGTGGCGCTGTGACGATCTGGTAGAGGAGGTTCCGCACGCAGGAAATCACCTCTGCAGAGTTCCTGAGTGTCACTGTCTTCAGCCAGTATCCAGCTTGTCTCCCCTGCTACCACTGCCCTGCTCTGGGCTGGTGAGTGGCCTGGGGGCCCCTACCCTATACTGTGTTTGTCCTATCTGCATGAACTGTGGATAGCTGTGGAGGGATACAGATAGTGAAAGGACCAGGGAGACTAACAGCCATAACAAGGGGGCAGGTGAAAGCTGGTGAAGGCTGGCACTGTCAATGGGGAGCAGATGGAGGCTGTCAATTGGGGGTAGACATCACATTGGAGGCTGGCACTGGCAATAGAGGGCAGATTGAGGATGGCAATAGGGGGCAGATTGAGGCTGGCAATAGGGGGCAGACATGGAGGCAGGCCCTGGCAATAAGGGGCAGAAGGAGGATGCACTGACATTTGGGGGCAGACAAGGACGCAGGCATATGCAATAGGGGGCAGACTTACAGGCAGGCACTGGCAATAGGGGGCATATAGAGACAAGATCTGATTGTATGGGCGGTGCAAGACACACCCACTTTCCCAGACACGCCCACTGGGTGGTACAAGACACCCCCCCCCCCACTACCAGGCCACAAAATTTTGTCCCTCTTTTGAATTTTCAAATGTTGGGAGGTATGCATTGTATGAACTACGGTGAGGTGAGAATACTCCTCATCAAAACTGCAATTGTCTGTCTTCTGTGAACATATTGTTGCTTTACCTATGTCTTTTTACATATTAAGCTTTTGATTGAATAAATACTATTAATTTCTAACACAGTTTTACAGATATATGTATTGTGTCGCTAGGTGGTAATCTGAAATTTTGACACTAGATTACTGGCTATGGCACAAAAATCTGGCAAAGTGGACAGGAACAAGCAGGGCAAACAGTAACAAGTGTTATATAGGAACTCTGAGGCAGGGTTGCCTACTTATTTCTTCCCTCCGGGAGATCTCGGAGGGAAGAAATAGATGCCGATGTGGGGGTAGGGCCTAATGATGCAATTTGCATAAATCAACGTCATTAAGTCTCATCCCCTGTCAATTCATCGGGACTTGATGACATCCAGAGAGCCAGGGGGTCAGGACTTGAGGGAGATTTGCTGCCTGAACTGCCCAAATTTCATGAGTCTCCCAGGTATTCCGGGAGAGCAGTTCTGGGGGTGGGGCTAGAACATGTGATAATTCATAAAAACTGCTAACGGGTGTCATAATGAGTCAATTGCTGATATATAAATTAGTATGTTAGAAATATGAATTGACCATTTATTGCTCTGGCCTGAAATCTCCTTATATTGTCTTGACCTAGAACTTACTCTTGCAGAAACAAATATGCTTACTTGTGGCAGGAAACAATTAGAAGGGTCCCCATAAAACATTAATTTATTATTTGAAGGTTAATTAGCTAAATATTTGAGCAAAATAATAAAAAAAAATAAAACAGAAAAAATAAAACAGGAAAAGAGAATACTTCTCTTTTTATGGATTTTAAAGCAGTAAGTGATCTCTCTAACTTGGAAGTGGCGGATGGCTTATCACATATCTGCAGATATTTGTAACTAATTCTCTGACTTTTATTTTAAAGATAGAG
>WWET01002075.1:5426-20134 GCA_011038615.1 Limnodynastes dumerilii
GTTTTAGGGTCGGGAAAGAATCATTCTCGAGGAATGTGTTCACACTATTAATATCTTTTATCTTTTGTCATTTCAGATGAAAACACAGGTAGTGTTCACAATATTAATATCTTTTATCTTTTGTCATTTCAGATGAAAACACAGGTAGTGGCATGCACGATAACAAACAGGTGAAAACACAGCAAAGCTAAGTTTAACGCTGGCAATGATTTCACAGCAAATGTTTTCTTTTAAATACATTAAATAGTTTGTGCTGTTCAAATTATACAAGATACAACAAATTGCAAAAAGTAAGCTTTCATGCAACTGTCATTAAAAAAATACAAATTAAATAGTCCATCACTTACCCAAACATCCATCAATCGCTTAAAAGATGTGTATAATCCAATGGGTCCATTCCAGTCAAGTGTACAACGGGCATATATAGAAACATATATAAAAACATATAGAAACAAGTCAAGCAGGTGGTTTTGTTTAAAAAAGTAATCTTAAACCAGCATCTAAAAAGTAAAAAAAAAAAGTTGGTTCTGTGAAGATCAAAGAAGGTGAAATGTTTAGATCCAAGTATAATGAAGAATGTGGTTTTGAATAATTTTGTAGTTAGTCACTTGTTTTAAATACACAAAAGCATTGTGTATATGATTGGCCATTGCTTATATGTGTGAAGTATGGCTGCCAGTATCAGCACACAACCAGAAACAGGAATATGAGGTACAGGAATGTGTCATTTACATACTCACTCATTTAAAGGTTCCTGTGTCACCAGAAATGTATCGTTGAAAACATTATATGTGTGTCTGAAATGCCCACAAACTATGCAATATAACAAGAAATAAGGAGTTTAATGATGATTTAGTTTAAGCATGCCATAAGATCAGATGATAGTGCATGACTGCTCCTGGAACAAATGGTGGATTTTTATCAAAACCACTGTGACCATACAATATAATTATAATTGTATGATTGTCCTGATAATCACTGTAGTGTATGGGCAGCTAAAGAGCTGTCACAAGTATCAATTTAACTCCTACATAAAACTTTTATCCTAACCCAAATAAAACACATAGACATCAGACCAGTGTTTATTAAATTAAACTTATTATGATAATAAATGATGTGTTAAGAGTGAGGCCTAGCAGGGAGCAGAGTGTAACTAGAAGTCTAGTTTTCACTGAAGCCCCTGATGGTGGGGACAGACTGGGCTGCAGACACCTCGCAGGTCACAGTCCCTGAAGACCAATTAAGATAGAAGGTGAAACTAGAGGTACAAGTTTCCTGACACAGAACATTCTGGCAGGACAGAGGGTCCAGAGTCATAATAAGCAAGATAAGTAAGTATCCCAGAGGAAGAACACATGAAAGTAATATGGTGTAGCTGGAAAAACACTGGAAAAAATAGTTAAGGTAGAACAAACCCCACAAAACAATAATAACAGACAAGACAAGGGAAACAGCTCAGAACTCCCAAAACAGACACAACCAGGGAAGGAATAACTAGGAGAAAGGCTAAGGGGAGAACTAACTAAAATACACAAGGTGAACGCAGATAAACCTATATACGATAACCGGCAGCATAGAGAAATGATGCCGGTTCATAAAAAGAGGCTGCTAACCATTGACTGACACAATTCCACATGACTAATTTTCATGCCATCATGCTGAATGTGATAGCATTCTAGAAGAGACCTTCCACCAGACTCCACGTCTGTCAGCATGGCAGTGTAGGACAACATCTGGGGTAAGGTTAGTTTTGCATGCCATTGTGGCATGTAACATGATGATGGTGGCAGGAAAGCAATGTTAGCATAGTTATTGTCTATTTTTTGTCATACAACAATATGGGACTTGTTGTTGGTTTGGTGCCTTTCAACTCACTTATTGGCTGAAGCTTGGCCATAGAAATAAAAGCCAAGAGTTACGTTTAATAATATTCAAATGGAGGATGGTCTAACCAATCACCACGCATCTCAGGTATTGACTGTTCTCATACAAACTTCCTTAAAGGAAAACAATTACATTGGTGATTCCACAACACACAGTTCTTTGGGGGCCAACCATTTGATCGCATTGTACATGAGGCTGTGGTTTAAGGAGGAATTGATTAATCAGAGTTTTTCAGTATTTCACTAGTTCAAATGTTAACTACAATGCATAATGTTTATTAAAATAAAATACTTACATCTCTTTTGCATAGAAATACTGTAGCAAACATATACTGTATCTGTACATAAACATGTTATATATCTGACAGAAAACTTATGTCAGAAAAGGGGGAAAAATTAGAACAGTGCATGAAGGTGAGCAGCGGGAAAAATATCAAGAAAGAAACATAAAAGGATCACAGAACAGGGAAACAATTCTTCCACTGTTCCATGACGCTGGGACCTAAAATACTGAAATATGGATCAAATTGGAATTATCGATAAAGGGAATGGAATGATACCATCACAACATGAACTCCTCCATTCCCATGTAATCCTAACCATCCCACTATACACCGTCTTTCCAGAATTCCCACTTTAACTCTGCTTCTGTGTCCGCCCAGTGTTTACACCACTTCAGGCGTTATCCTAATCCACTACTGCTCTTCCTGACAGTGCAAATGGAAATCTCTGTACCCCAACTGTCTATGGGAACCTTTAAAGCAGTTTTTAAAACAAACTTATAAAAATTTAAATAAAACAGTAAAAAGGCTTAAAAGTGCTTCCAGGCCTAGGCTGCAAGATGGAAAAACCGGGGGTCAACATGCACCCTGTTCTCCTGCATCTAATACTAGGCATTTACAAGCTTTGATTGGGAAGCCATGTCACCTCCATAGCATGATTCCAACTAACCCTAGGCTGTCAGCACCAGGGCTGGTTCCTTAAGCACGCTCTTTAGGTATTACCAGCCTTAATGCTGATAGCTATACCTTCTCACCACCTCCTGGCACTACCAACCTTATGGCCTTTGAACCAGTGCCAAGCCCCTGCATTCTAGGAAGCCCCACCTCCTGCATTACCCATTCCAGCTTTAGATACAGAGCCACGACCCAGCTACCACAGAACATTAACATGCTGTAGCCAGGGCCTGTGCTAGGTCCCTGGTCACCCTAGGCAAAGTTTGGCCTGCCCCCCCCCCTGCACCACACCGTCTTTATATGTGCCCCTTCATATGCCCATTCAGGCCTCTAATTAGGTATTGCAGGCCCCCATCCACAGTTTTAATTAGATATTGCAGTCCCCTCCCTAATTTTAATCATATAATGCAGCCCTACCCTTCCCTAGTTTTACTCATATATTGCAGCCTCCCCCTCCCCAGTTTTACTCATATATTGCAATATTGCAGGCCCCCCTCCCTAGTTTTACTCATATATTGCAGCCCCTCCCCTTCCCTAGTTTTACTCATATATTGCATTCCCCCCTCCCTAGTTTTACTCATATATAGCAGGCCCCCTTCCCTAGTTTTACTCATATATTGCAGCCACCCCCTCCCCAGTTTTACTCATATATTGCAATATTGCAGGCCCCCCTCCCTAGTTTTACTCATATATTGCAGGCCCCCTCCCTAGTTTTACTCATATATTGCAGGCCCCTCTCCCTAGTTTTAATCATATATTGCAGGCCCCTCTCCCTAGTTTTAATCATATATTGCAGGCCCCTCTCCCTAGTTTTAATCATATATTGCAGGCCCCTCTCCCTAGTTTTAATCATATATTGCAGGCCCCTCTCCCTAGTTTTAATCATATATTGCAGGCCCCTCTCCCTAGTTTTAATCATATATTGCAGGCCCCTCTCCCTAGTTTTAATCATATATTGCAGGCCCCTCTCCCTAGTTTTAATCATATATTGCAGGCCCCTCTCCCTAGTTTTAATCATATATTGCAGGCCCCTCTCCCTAGTTTTAATCATATATTGCAGGCCCCTCTCCCTAGTTTTAATCATATATTGCAGGCCCCTCTCCCTAGTTTTAATCATATATTGCAGGCCCCTCTCCCTAGTTTTAATCATATATTGCAGGCCCCTCTCCCTAGTTTTAATCATATATTGCAGGCCCCTCTCCCTAGTTTTAATCATATATTGCAGGCCCCTCTCCCTAGTTTTAATCATATATTGCAGGCCCCTCTCCCTAGTTTTAATCATATATTGCAGGCCCCTCTCCCTAGTTTTAATCATATATTGCAGGCCCCTCTCCCTAGTTTTAATCATATATTGCAGGCCCCTCTCCCTAGTTTTAATCATATATTGCAGGCCCCTCTCCCTAGTTTTAATCATATATTGCAGGCCCCTCTCCCTAGTTTTAATCATATATTGCAGGCCCCTCTCCCTAGTTTTAATCATATATTGCAGGCCCCTCTCCCTAGTTTTAATCATATATTGCAGGCCCCTCTCCCTAGTTTTAATCATATATTGCAGGCCCCTCTCCCTAGTTTTAATCATATATTGCAGGCCCCTCTCCCTAGTTTTAATCATATATTGCAGGCCCCTCTCCCTAGTTTTAATCATATATTGCAGGCCCCTCTCCCTAGTTTTAATCATATATTGCAGGCCCCTCTCCCTAGTTTTAATCATATATTGCAGGCCCCTCTCCCTAGTTTTAATCATATATTGCAGGCCCCTCTCCCTAGTTTTAATCATATATTGCAGGCCCCTCTCCCTAGTTTTAATCATATATTGCAGGCCCCTCTCCCTAGTTTTAATCATATATTGCAGGCCCCTCTCCCTAGTTTTAATCATATATTGCAGGCCCCTCTCCCTAGTTTTAATCATATATTGCAGGCCCCTCTCCCTAGTTTTAATCATATATTGCAGGCCCCTCTCCCTAGTTTTAATCATATATTGCAGGCCCCTCTCCCTAGTTTTAATCATATATTGCAGGCCCCTCTCCCTAGTTTTAATCATATATTGCAGGCCCCTCTCCCTAGTTTTAATCATATATTGCAGGCCCCTCTCCCTAGTTTTAATCATATATTGCAGGCCCCTCTCCCTAGTTTTAATCATATATTGCAGGCCCCTCTCCCTAGTTTTAATCATATATTGCAGGCCCCTCTCCCTAGTTTTAATCATATTCCTTTACTCACCACAGCGCAGCAGCAGAGTTAAACACAAAAGGAAGGTAAATTGAGGTGGGGGGGCTGCTCCCGCCCCCCCCGGGCCCGACTCTCTAGGCGACCGCCTAAGATTGCCTAATGGTAGCGCCGGCCCTGGCTGTAGCTCTGTATATGATGCTGCCTGTTAGTAGTAGTAGGTAAATTCGCTATCTCTATTTATGGATAGTGCCTCCAAATGATCCTTGCTGCTACTACACCCTGGAAGCATCATACACAGAGCTGCAACAGTGCTGAGCGCAGTTTATAAACAACAAAGCAGCAGCTTTTTAGAACAGCCACCAGTCCCTGCAAGTACGGTTTAGTTGGCATTCTGTGTATGTGCAGATGGCGACCAACCTGCACATGCACAGGGTGGAGGATGGTGGCCCCAAGTACTATTTTACCCAGGACAAGATGAATTTATATGAATTTGTACCCTGTCTGTTAATTGTGTTGCATATGTAACTATTGCTTTGTATGGTGCTGCAGATACCGCATGTAGTCTTATAAATAAATGTTAATAATAATAATAATAATAATAATAATACAAGATATTTCATTGCAGTACAGAGCACATTTTTCCATCACACTAGGGAACAGATTGTAGTATTTTATTCTTGTTTGTATGTTCTAGTGTCTTTACTATACTTTTCACATGGTCAGTGCGGACTGACTACATTCATTCTGTACCACAATACATTTCTCTTACATCTCAACATGATATAGGGCCAGATTTACGAAGCTTCGAAAAAGGATAAGTGAAGATGCTGCTCATAGCAACCAATCAGATTTTAGCTGACATATTCTGTATATGTATGTAATAGCAAAGTGAGAGCTAGAATCTGATTGGTTGTTATGGGCAACATCTCCACTTTTACTTTCCCGTAGCTTAGTAAATCTGGCCCATAGAATAAAGCAATAAAGAAAAAAATTGATTAACTGCTTGGGGCAGTTAATTATTGTGAAATATTATGGTTTAATATTAAAAACTTATTTTGGCTTATTAAGAATAATATTTTTTTAATTCTATGTTTGTTTTTCTTGCAGAACTAATGTTATATAACATATGAAAAAGAAATGGCCACCTAATAAAGCTGGAGTAATGTCATGTATAGTATTGTAGATCAGCAGGGTCCTTTAGGAAGTAATACAAAATGGAACATTGTTAATAATTTCTAACATAAATCTTATTGTATTTTCAAGATCATATTGGATATGACAAAAACGAATAGGGTTTTAAGTAGCAAATGACAACTGATTCCGTTATCTATGCTGCTAATACTAAAATCAATCTATTTAATGAATTGTATCTGATCTGTGCCAGGGATACTTCCATAGTTATCCAGCAGAACCTCTCCATAGGTAATGAGAGTTTCACTTTCAGGCTGTAATATGTAATTATAAAGTCAGCGCTTGATTAGTTTAATCAAGTTCATCAGAATGGACAGTCTGTTTCATCTCATTGTCTCCTAGAGCTCTCTGAACACCACACTACCTTGCCTATTAAAAAGGAAGAAGAATTTATAGCCTCGTTAGACTGTGCGCAGATTTTCTTTGGACAAATTGGTTCTTAGAATTAGAAGTCACTGCAAGAAGATTAAAAAAAAAAAGATGTAGAAATCTTAAAATTAAAAGAAAATATTTAAAGTATGAGAGTGCAGTGAAAGTTATAGGTTCAAGAAAAACAATGAGCACACTGTCAAAATGTAATATATTGATATACATAAATGTAATATTTATACATCAAGGTTAAGAGGTATATTCATTATTTTCTAAGCAGAATTGCTAAGCGATCTATGGAATATGTTACATTTTCCTGCCTTTGACCATACGTATAGTATATTCACCTTTTCCTCTTTATTGTTTGCATGTGTATGCATATGTTAAACATTTATATATAAAATTGATGTGATAATATCCTGGCCATTACAATGAGCACAGAGTTACAGAAATATAGTTATCTGCAGTGTGAATGTATGTAATATATTTAAAAGCTCTTTTTGTCCTATTTGTTATTGTTGTCACATCCTGTCTTCTTAATCAGAATCATTGCATCTCCTTAATTAAGGCAATTTCTCCAATACACTAATGTTAACTGAAAAGCAATGTAATGAAAAAATAGATAGACTCACTGAACCAATCTAATGTAATAAATCCCCTTTCTGATATCCTTTTTATGAGTCATGCTTCCAGTGCTTTAACTGTAGAACACAAAGGTGCTAAAACAGCCCTGGAAATGGAAAAAAGAAACAACTTAAAATACTATTTCGGAAACAGCAAATAGTAATGCACAGAACTGACCTAAACTTCAACTATTCCTTCACATGGATAAATGATCATAGAATTGTATGCCAAATAAGAGTCACTTGACCATCTAGTTTTCCCATGTTTGTTTTATTCATTTAAACCCATGAGGACTCTAGACACCTTATTTTCTACTAAATTAGCCTCTACTACCTTTGATAGGTGGCTACTCTACTTATCCACTACCCATTCAGTGAAGTTATGTTTCCTAATATTGTTTCTAAACCTACAATCCTCCAGTGTCATTGCTGTCCTGGTGGTCTAATATTTCTCTAGCTTTGAAGAACGCCTCCCTTCTGTACCTAGTTATTACCATTCTGTCAAACCTCCTCTCAAAAGGCATCAATTGATCTCTGGATGAGGGTGACAGCTCACCATTTAGTTACTCCTCTCTGCAAGGTCCCTGAGTTTTACTATTAGGTTACAAATATTTTTCTTTAGTTTTATATAATAGATTTATAAATCATTCTCTTACTTCTGCTGTTCTGTAGCATCAACATTGCTTTTGTTCTTTCCAGAACTGTATGTCCAACACATGAGAAAGTGTGGTCAAGGTATCATTGGTTGGTGGAGTGGATGGTGGGAGGGACCGGAAAAGACCTAACAAAACTACAGAATTTATAGGCTGCATCCACAATAGTATTGATCCAGCATTGTTTTTAGGTAAATATTCAATTTAAAAATCCAAACCTTTATATTCTAAAGAGCCTTCTTTCTAGTAAGACTGGTTTTCAGATAGGCAGTACACCAGAAATAGAAATCCTCAAAGTACATCTATGCTGCACTAATTTTTTCTCTCTGGTCACTTTTCTTGTATCAATGATGTCAATTATTAGTGGGGTAGAATCTAGAGTTCACATTCTGATCCTAGGGAAGAAAGTGTTTTACTTGAGATCATACCTGTCCAAAAAGTAGATCACCAGAGGCAGACTTTTATTACTTTCTGTTAGTAGCCTCTTGTACTCAATATTGGGTTCCGTTCACTTAAATGACAATCACATATTCAACAGTAATGTAGCAGACACTATAATGTCAGCTGTATTGGCTATGGCCAATAGTGCTTTCAATTTGAAAAATGTTGTCAGCAGAGATACCATGAGGACAGCTATAAGTTTGGCAAGGGTAGCGCTTTGTAATGCCAATTAAAAAAAATAGATATCTGATGATAAGAAAAATACATTTCAAAATCTTTTAATCCATAAAAAAATAAATAAGAAAATAAATAAATCCTTACCTTGTCTCCACTCCTGCTCCTGTGGCTATCCCTGTTGTGCTGCTTTCCTCTATCTGACATTAGTCTTTCTTCTTCACTCATGCTGTGTCCTTTACTCTCTCTCTCTCTTCTTTTCTCTCTCTCTCTCTCTCTCTCTATTCTTCTCTTCCACACCCACGATGACTAATGAAGATCTGTCCTGCCGCCTGTCACAGAACATGCATCAGAGGTAAATTATTAATTAGGGTTAAGTTTAGAATTAAGATTAGGTTTAGGCTTAGGATCCTTGAAACGCCAAACACAAAGCATCAGCACTACAATTGTACAATTACAATTTACTATTTGACAGGTCAACGCTTTCAAATAGAGGAAAGATGATTATGTAAGCCTGTTTTATTTTAGTGTGTTTAAGTATTTTAGTGCCACCAGGTTAACTGTGTGCTTCCTGACCATCGGGAATGCACGACACACCCTCGGTATCTTTCCTATGGACATCAGAATGACCCCTGGTTATTAAGTGTAAGATGCAGCCAATTCCTCCCCCTATGGTTTTGTTCAGGGAGAATTATTTTATCTGTTTAAAATGGATTGGAAGGAGTTCGCTCTACAAAAGGAATTAATGGTGGATAGATTCTTTCAAACATGGCAAAGTTTTATCAACATCCTCTCTGAAACCATCAAGAAATAAGTCTGGGGGCTACTTGAGGTACAGAGCTTTAGATGGGAACTGACTTGCTGGTGACAGCTTGACCTGGCAGCTCTTGCAGACTCACCCAGGTACTGTGTCAATTATAACCCACTTTAGAAAGAGGCCTCCTTCTATGAGAACCATGCGCTCCTAAGGGATTCCTTTGCTGATACTTATTAAAGCTAGGCATCCACCTTTGTCTAATGTGATGTTGCACTTGTTGGGAATTATTATTGTATACACTCTTGTCAATAATGTTTGTATGGTTTTTTTTTACAAAAAATATATAACCAAATAGAAAAGAAAAATGAAATTGCTTCTAACCACAATAATACTGTATCCAGCATTTGTATCATTATTCAGAGGCCCTTGACTGCCAGCTGGATGGCCTTATATCATCATGATAGTATTGATGTGTACCAAAAAACTGATTACAATATAAAATATACCTGAATAATGTCACAGGACATGTTATAGAGAAAATATATAAAAAAAATAAATAAATACACATAAAAATACCTTGCTGGCCAGGTGAATGGGACACTCAATTGGTGAAGCTTCCATTACCGCTTGTGGTTCTTCTGCAGAACAAACGAGAAACAAGTCGGACACACTATCAGTGTTAATATATATAATAAAATAACGTAAACAATCTATTTTTGGGAGGACATTTGGTGCTTGAATCTTCGTCTACAGGCACTTAGTTAGCCAAACTGGTCCACATACAGACAAAGCAGCCTCAAAGTTCTAATTGCACTTACCAGCACACCATTTAGTTACTTGGACTTTCATCTACAACTGGATTGTGATGTGAATATTAAAGGATGGTAAATCATCAGTTAACATCTCCGTCCTATCGAGGGGCTTGTTATCCGATTTCCACCACAATTCCCGATCTATCTATCTGAGTGAGTGTTCTGGGAGAAGTTTTTCCAGCGTTCGGTGCACGACTCACGTACAGACACTTATTTGGTTAAAACTTATTTATTATATCAATCAATTTCACTTCCTAAGGAGCCCAGCCGCTATTTTGAATGTGGCAGGAACTTCCTGAATGCAGAAGTAAGGTGCAGACTGTGGAGATGACGGCAGCGGATGAGGGACCAGCTGCCGCCATCTCCACAATCTGCACCTTACCGCTACATTCAGAAAGTTCATGCCACATTCAAGATGGCGGCGGGGCTCCTTAGGAATGAGCGGCCGCCGTCTTGGATGTGGCAGGAACTTCCAGAATGTAAGGTAAGGGATTTGTAAGGTGGAGATGGCAACCAGGGGGTCCTCCTCTGCTACCTAACAACAGGGACTAAACACATATTTGAATAATAAAAAGCGTGGGCATGTGATTTAAAGGACAGCCCAAAATATTGTGTCAATTACTCTTGTGTCTACTCTCCATCCTCACAGTATATTAAGACTATAAAATGAGAAAACAGTAAGAGATGAAATCTATACTGATCACTTTAAAAGACAACAAGTAAAACATATAAATAAATATGCAAACAGAATGAGTTTGGAGTTGATATTTTACTACTCTACTCTGTATTTGAGTCTAACAAAAATGCTGTTCAGTGTTAGCGTGCAGTTAGCAAAATAACACAGTTTTTCTTGCATGCAAAATAGCTAAATTAATTTGCATCACTCACACAGGAACGTGGTTTGTTCAGGTGCAGATGGAAGACTTTGGACCGGATTCACAAAACCGCATATTTTTAGTTACGTGTATAGATATTCGTTTTTAGCTACTGCGCATGCGTAGTAACTAATTTACGCTATTTACACAGCGTTTTGTTACACAGATTGCGTACATGCTGTCTTTAAAGACCTGAACACCTGAACAAACCACGTTCCTGTGTGAGTCTGCCCATCCCAATTTATGGTCCTCAGTCACACCAGAACCTGCAGCTCCTTAGCTAAAAAGTTAGCAGCGCTAATCTTTAACGGCACTTGACCTTTCAATTCTAACCTCCAGTAATTGGCAGATAGGTGAGTTGGGCAAATGCTTTGCAATGGTTCCCACAATCAATTTAAATAATGTACTGACAACTAATCAAAAATATAGGCAAGTGTCAGTGTTCCGTACGAAGTGATAACCCTATAGACATGACACAGAAACATAGCACCAGTTTCAGCCTTTTGTGCATATGAGGGGGGGGGCCACTCTCCTTGCTTGTGCTGAGATGGGACCCCTGAATTCTACCTTAAAACTTCTGTGCAGTCCTAACTTAGCATGCAGATGGCGTAGAAGTCTGGATAGTGCAGGGTTGCTGACTCTCCCGGAATGTCCAGGAGACTCCCGAAATTCGGGCAGTTCTCCCGGTAGATCTCCCACAAGGGAGATCTGCCCCCCCTGCCCCCCCCCCCTACCTGGCAACACTAGTATTCTAGTGTTGCTAGGGACAGGGAGGGACTTGATGACACAATTAAAAGATTGAAATGTGTAACTAATAGTCAAGGGGACAGGGCTTAATGATGCAATTTGTATAAATCACGTCATTAAGCCCTGTCCCCTGTATACTTCTACGTCTTTCCTCCGGGATCTCCTGGAGAGAAGCTGTTAAAAGTCGTCAACCCTGGTATAGTGCAGAGTGTGCCTAACACACACTCGCTGTAGTGTACATACTCCCCTCTCCCACATAGCAGAATCAATTGTCACTCCCTGCCTCACCATTAGAAATAATGGACGGAACTCTGGATCCAGAGCATCCTCATCAGTATCAGTGTGCAGTAAGTACAAGCAAATATATATCACTGCATGCAAAGAATACAATTAACTTAACTCCCTGTGAAATCAACATGATTACCCAGGAGAAACTTTCCTCTCTTATTTTCAATCTCTGAATCAGGTACACTGACCCTATTTGACCCTCAATCTAGTTTTAGATGGAGGATATCCTTACATTTTTCCCAAGCATGTTTAAATTGTTCTACTGCATTACCATCTCTACAGAGAGGCTATTCATCTTATTAACTACCATTTCAGTAAATTCATTTCCTGTACATTGGACTGGATTCACACCCATTAAGCAGACGCTTCTTAGGTGCGGATCTTTAGTAAATGACCTACAATACATGAGTAGTAGGTCATTTACGCAATCTACGTATCAGTTAGGTACCTAGATTACCTCCGTGCAATCTAGACTGCACAGAGTATTTTCAGTAGAAAGAGGCGGCGTAATGCCGCCTTGGGGTGTGCTTAGGTAGAAGTGGAAATGGGGGGGGGATTCAGATTATCCGGGGAGGGCGGGAGAGGCAATGTCCATGCAGACATTGCACGGATAGATAAGGTAGACTGGTAAGTGCCATAAGGTACCTAAAAATGGGAATGGATCTGTCTGCACCTAAATTACTCGGATCTGTGAATACGGTCCATTTTCTATAAACATACCCACCTGGTTAAACCCCTTAATATATTGAAAGCTGAGGTTGCAGTGTTTGCCACCACCTTAAAGCAATTCCGAACTTTCTAAATTCATCTCCAGCACTGCCCAGGTTTTTGGTCCCAGGGTGGATAATGATATCTACCTTTCTTGCTGTCTTTACAATATATAAATGCATTTTTTTTACCCTGTAGAACTGTAGCTCTGGAAAGCACTTTACCTGATTCCTAATAACAGAACCTCTTATATATGGAAACCCCTAACTACAGAATCTCCCAGAAGAAGTGCAGCCCTATTCACTTTTTCTGTCACTAGAGTCACCATATTTGCTAATCACCTCATTTTCTGTGATACCTGTTGTGCACTCCAACACTTACAGTGCAGTGTATGAGCTTTGCAGGGACACAGCTTGCTCCATTAGAACCCTCTACCAGAAGTGCTCACTGTTGTCCATTCAGTGCCTCTCCTGAGGAAATGGTGTCCTCAAGCATACAGACACCAGACTGGATTCAGAATTCAGAAGGCTGACTTACGCAATCAGCGTGTTTAGTCGGGTGTTTCCATCGCACTGCGCATAGGTACACTAGATCTTCCATACGTTCAGGGATCTGCATGCCTGACTGGGGGAAACATTACATCCACTGCACTTTACAAGACCAAACATTGCTTACGGTTTTATCAACTGTCAGCCAGGCAAATTGAACTAATAAAATCTGTTTAAGGAAAAAATCAATTAATGGTCCCAAGCTCAGCGCTAATCCAGTTCCAACAAAAGTTATAACCCCTAAATGCTTATAAATGCAATTCTTTGAAGTCACGTTTTGAAGAGCAAGTATTACCTATTTCATATCTGTAGCCAATCTTTGCATGAACAGATCAAACAATACAATTCCATTTTCAGTAAGTGTCATAAATGTATTTCTGTTACATTGCCAACTCTGAGAATATTTGCAGCTTCTCAGACAAATAAATTTTATTTTGTGCCTAGAAATTAATTGCATTAGACTTCAGCACATAAATATAATCTACAATATAAAAATGGCATTTTATTAAAGATTCATTAAAACTGTAAGTCAATTAAAAAGTGAATAATGATTATTGATGGTATTTCAGTATCCACAAATCAACATTAGGTAGGGAAAAAAAGATCTACCACTCTTATTGTGGATCACACAAATAACAATGGACCAGATCCTGAGCTAAGTACGCTAGTATATTTACGCTAGCCAATAACGTAAAATCGCCTGTTAGTATTTACTGCGTATGCGCGGCAGATGTTACGCCACATAACTCCTAACGCACGTGCCATCAGCGTAACTACGAACGAAGGGGCAGGGGCATCAATACGACACCCGTAATTACGCTTTTGATGCAGAGGGAGGCATTTAAATTGGACAGTTTGGGCTGGGTTTGGCCGTCATGTATGTAAATCCGTTATGTACGTAAATCCATTACGTACGTCTGTACTTACGCTAGGAAAAGTTAAGGTAGGGTTTGGGAAGCGTAAAACTTCCAAAGTACGTATGACCGAGGTGAGTGCCTAGGGGAGTGCATAGTAATTACGCTAGCGTTACACTACGCGTTCAAACGTACCAAGCCCGAAAACTCAACATGCATTTACAGGTCACAAGACAAATATTGAAAGAATTTGGTTCATTATAATGGCCGACTGCTAAAATGATATAAGTACTTTTTTAATTGAAATCATATTTTAATAACAATGTTTTTGTATGCATAAAATCTATCATATCAATTTGCATTTAACATGAAAAATTAACTGTTATCCTTTACATTTCTTATTAAGTCTGTCTAAGAAATGTTAACATATGTATAACAATTGTAGATTTATATAAAGAACATAGAATAAATATATCTGACAATACATTTATCAAGTAAGAAAAATGCTATTTAGTCAAACATCCTCCTATATCCCTTTGTAATTTGTGCTTATCATGTTTAGATTATGATTTAATGAGTTCATTAGACAGATGTACCTCATTGCAAGTTTGAATGGGTCAAAGCTTTGATGAATGGTTTAGCTTGAAAGTAGCTTTAGGG
>WWET01002075.1:46044-88552 GCA_011038615.1 Limnodynastes dumerilii
TGGGGGGAAGCTGGGGACATGATGGGGATACGGGGGGGAGCTGGAGACATGATGGGGATATGTGGGGGGAGCTGAAGACATGATGGGGATATGGGGCGGAGCTGGAGACATGTTTTGCATTCGTACGAACGCAGATCTGTGCATATAACTTAAGGTAGGGTTCTGGACACTTAAATGTCGAGAAAACTGTAAGAAGGAGGGAAATGATAGGTGCGTACACTCCCCTGCTCCGTGCTTACTTTCAATCCTACGTGCATACCTAAGTCGCACACAAATCTGAATCAAGTCCAATGTTACAATGCATTCAGAAAAATGGGCCGGAGTTAGTATGTGCAGTTAGGAGCAATCACCATAAAAGCATTAGTTTTTTATGGCATTCATAGCTTAGGAAATAAAGATTATTTTAATTTCATGCAAGAAAATGAAGTGATCACGTTCATAAATAAAGCCTTTTTCTGTCATTCCACAACATGCCATTCTTTAAATACACACTTAAAAATTCTATTTATTCTGTGTCTTTTTTATTGCCATTTAACTGAGAATCTTTAAAGCAAAACTTTGAGAAACTTTATGACAAAGGACTGGATCCACACCCTTGCACGTTTTCCGTACGCATGGGGGTGTTTAATTACGCATGAGAGGGTGGAGTGAACTCCCCATCACACACCACTCTCTTGTGCGTGTAGCGCCCCTTTCCCTTGCGTAGTGAAAGTGGTGGTGTAATATGAATGGTTATAGCTTCAGTGCCACCCGAGTCTTCTGGACAGTGCATATGGGATGCGGACACTTTCTGTTTCCACCAGGGCTGACTCGGGAAGCCCCTTGTACCCCACCACACTAATAGCGAATAACTGGGACCACACAGTGAGTAGAGGGAATGGAAAGGGTATTTATTACGGACAGCAGTGGAATGGAAATGCAAGGGTTAACGGGTTGTTGGACTGGATATAGGTGAAAGGGTTGGCAATGCAAGAAGTACAATGGCAAACAGTAATAAACATACTATACAATAGATGGTTTCAAAATGGCGAATACACTTGCACCTGTCCCTACAAAATGGCGACTTCCCGCGCTCACTGTCTCTACAAAATGGCGACTTCCCGCGCCCACAGTCTCTACCAAATGGCGGCCACTCCACACACTCAGGCTCTCTGCAGCCACAATCACGCAGTAATAGCAAATAACTAACAGTTATACAGTTTGCCTGGCTGACTATACGAATCTCTCTGACTAACTAACCACGTTGGTGCACTTGTAGATAGATGGTAACCCGGGTTACGTGTGTTATAAAGTCCCCAAAGTTCTGTTTGGAATGTGTGCAGCCAAAAGTCCCAAAGTCCACTGTACTTGACTCCCAATGCGGTGTAGTAATGATGCACAACAATAGATGTATGTAGCATCAGTGTCTAAGCAGGATCAAATGCAGTTACTTAGCTCAGGTTAGATGACAGTCTCTAACTGCAGCTTCACAGCATGTCAGCTCAAGGAACTCCACTAGCCTGATCTTGCTTGTAGTCTGTCTGATCTCTTCCCCGGCTGGAATATCCCTCAGGCGGGTGGGCTCACAGTCCAATCTCTCCACAGGTACTTGCACACTCAGACTAAACCCCACAACAGATGCTGTGCTGTTGGGGAAACTCCTCAGTAACTCCTCTGCAGCTCCTCTGCAACGCCTCTGCTGACACACTCTCCTCTCTCTGTCTCTCTAAGTCACTCTAGCTATCACTTAATCTCTGGGAACTTCTCCCAGCCCCAGAGCACTGTGGGGGTGGATCTCTGTCACCTTTCCTGTGGCCATAACAAGTCCAGGCAAAGGATGCATACTTGAGGGCACCCTTGCTACATGTGTAAAACTGTTACTTACGCTGCCATAAGACAGCCTTAAGTTACACTTGAGGATCAGTGGTTCATGGGACCACTGATCGCTTGTAAGTGGGTGATCACACCCACACTATAAAATTAAAATGCCCCCCCCACCTTGGCGGCTGAAAGGAAGCACAGCCCCTTTCTACTTAAACTCCATCATACGGAACTTAGTTCCATACAATGGAAGTTACATTAATAAATCTCCAGTCCAGTCCTCCAGTCCATAGAGCCCACTTAGCACATTGGGCCGGATCCAGACCTACTGGTGAATTACGGGCACCCGAGGTCATTAGAGCCGTCCTCGTAGCGGGTAGTGCGTGTCCAATGCACTCCCTACTCTCGGTAGTAAATCTGGACACTTACATGTCCAGATTCCTACCTTACCTTATGGCTGCAAACCTGATCATAACAGGGCTTCCCCCCCAACCTGTCCCCTCATTACCATGTCTATCTTCGCCTTCACAGCGGAGATACGACATTCATAATTTTAAAGAGCAGGCTTAAACTCTACACTGTAATAAGAAATCCAATCTACTTGTGATCCAAACTCAGCCCCTTAGTCACACTGGCCCAGATATTAAGTTAAGTATGACGGAGGACTTACGCAAGTCATTTGCGTAAGTCCCCTGTCTTGCAACATCTGTGACTTACAGATGCACGTAACTTAACATAACATAATGGGCCGGATCCAGAACTACGTCCGTCTTCCATAGACGGACGTAGTTCAATAAACAGTAGCTACTGTGCATGCGTAGTAGCTATTGTACATAATCTGCGTATCGTTTCGTTACGTAGATTGCGTATATGCGGTCTTTTAGACCGGCCCAATGTTTTTACTTTACTGAGGGGCATATGTGGTGATGTTTTAACTTTACTGAGGGGCATATGTGGTGATGTTTTGACTTTATTGAGGGGCATATTTGGCTAGGTATCTTATGTATGTTGTGCATATGTGGCAATGTTTTGTATTTATGTCGGGCACTTGTGGCACTGTTTATTATTTATTTAGGGGCACTAGTGGAATGTATTTTTTTTTTGTGGGGGCACGTGGAGCATTGGGTTTTTTCTTTAGGGAGTGGGCACTGTATGTTTTTTTTAAACTAAAAGGGCATGCTGCCGATAGTAGTTCTACAAGCGCTAGCATGCCTTGTCATTCATGGGCATGCTTGTGCCTGTAGTTCTATTACCGACAGTATGCCCTGTCGGCCTCAACTTTATTTATTTATTTTTTACACATAGGTTGCAGCGGCGGGGCAGCTGGGGGAAGGGGTTAATTTTTAACTAAACAGGGCTTTTATTTTTTTTTACTTTTTTTTTTTCAGCTCTGGTGCACTGTGGAGAATCTGTGTATCGTTTTGATCTTTTAGACCGCATATACGCAATCTACGTATCAAAACGATACGCAGATTACGTACAATAGCTACTACGCATGCGCAGTAGCTACTGTTTATTGAACTACGTCCGTCTATGGAAGACGGACGTAGGTCTGGATCCAGCTCAATGTCTGTAAGTACGCATAAGGGGCAGACCCATCATTTACGATAGTCATATGGCGGGGATAGTCATGTAAATGAGGGGGCGGGGAAGTCGTAAAAAGTTAAGGTGGGAATCTGGACATGTAAGTGTTCAGATTTACTACCATCTGCGAGGAGTGCAGGGGGCGTGCACTCCCCGCTATGTGTGCGTACCTACGGACCCCCGCATGCACGTAAAGCATACGGGGGTCTGGATCTGGGCCACTGTGTTGGAAGAGCCAGTCTAGATGGGTTGAAATGAGATCTGATGAAGCAGCAAGGATTCGCTGTGCTGGCGCATAACAGAAAATTGGCAGCCATCTGATCTGAATGCACAGAAAATTGGAGAAAACCGAAGCTCAGGACTCGTTCCATAATTCCAAGTGTGGCTACCATTTTTAAAATCAATATTTATCTTCTACTCTACCAAATATGCCCAGGCTTACTTTCGATAAGCATATGATCAGCATGCAGATTTTGTATTAAACAGTCACCTGAGCACACGTGTTAAATCGCCAAACGCTGACCTGTCCCACACATCGCTCACACATATAGAAATAACGACACAGATAACTTTTTGGGCTTTATAAAAGGGGGCATAGATTTAATCATTTTAATTAAACAGACTATAAATTTTGTAAAGAGGTGGCACATAAACAGATGGGGAGGTCAGCTGAAGGGAGACCCTAAACGGAGAACAGGCAGCCCCTGTCCTCCTCGCTACGGAAGGCTATGGCCACTCGAATCTCCCTCTCTTCACATTGCGCACCCTGAAGTCTCAAGGGGGCATGCCAAGACCCAGTCACCTGGCATGGTTACCGGCTACAGCTAGAGAGGTGTGTCCATCCTGGAACCATACCTTGTCTACACCCTTAACCAGCAGCAATATCTGCTGACCTCCCACCTTTACTGCCGTGGCACATAAGCAAGTGGTGAGGTCAGATGGAATGAGACCAAATTGGAGGACAAGCAGCCCATGTCCTCGGCGCTACGGAAGGCTATGGCCAACTCGGTCCTCGGCACTATGGAAGGCTATGGCCAATTCTAATCACAACCCCTCTCACATTGCGCACCCCGATAGCTCGAGGAGGCCTACTGGGATCCAGCCACTGGGAATGGCTACCAGCTACATCTAGAGAGGTTTGTTCATCCTGGAACCATACCATGTCTATGCCCCTACACAAGCGCCAAATAGCTGCTGACCCCCCACTGCTACAGCCAACCTATGCCCTGTCTGAAATAAAAACGACAAGTTAAATCACAACAATTACAAGGGAAGGAAGGGAGGGAGGGAAAAGCTGCAGCAAAGAAGAATAAGGAACTTCCTGTGACTGAATATATACCCCTATCCCCCACCCATCCCCCTAAAGCCTAACCTGATTGGCTAAAAAAAGCCTACCCTGACTGGCTACCTATCCTAGCTCTACTTTTTTTTTACCGCTAAACTGACTGATGAGAGGGACAGACAGTCTGTCTTTTATTTACCTTCAGGCCTAGCTGGCCTTTTGTTATCTAAAATTTTGTGGTGCAAAAAGAGAGTGTTATTATATAATGCAGTAACATACAACTCAATATGTAACAAACCAACAGTCAAAATGGAAATGTCTAACATGCAGAATGGAAATTGTGAAGTGAATGTAATTGAATGTACTTAGAATTTGGTAGGTTAACAATTATAGCAGTAGGTGAAATACTTCAAACCAGGTCTGGACTGGGACTGAAAACAAGTCCTAGCACTTGAAGCACACAGGTCTACCTGCTGTGAGGTTATGACTGCTTGCATGTCTGCATCGGTTGCTAAGTGATGTGGCCACATCTTTTGCTCATGTGGCTGTGCAAGTTTTAGGTACAGACAATTTTTTCTCTTTTTCTTCAGAGACATGGGGCCTAATGCACACTTAAGAAAGCATTTGGTTGTTAAATATATGCAACTAGTATAGTTGCCAGTCCAGTCAGCATTCACCACTCTTCTTGTGTGTCCAGCCAGCGTTCAGTCCCCTCCTTATGTGTGTTCAGCCATTTTTCTGTCTCTACCATATGTGTGTTCAGTCATCCTTCTGTCCCCTCCTTGTGTACCCAGTTAGCCTTCTGTCCCCTCTTTGTGTATCCAGCAATCCAATACATCCACTTATTTCTTGAATTAACTTTTTACCTACTTTGAAGACTTCTCTCTGCTTCCTCTTTCCACTGTAGCACTCTCTCTTTCTGCATTGATGACTCTGGCATGACCATAGATAAAACTAATGTCATCATGACTGGGGCGCACACCGACAGACATAGTGCATGGCTCTATTAATATCGCTTTGCACCTGGCACTATGTCTGTGTCAGCTTTCTAATTAAAGCGGTTCTGCTGAAAAGTTCTTGCATACCATGCAAGTGCACTACCTGGAATATTACAAGAGGCCGGCAGCCAGCAGATTTCCACTGCAGTGAAAGCATTTTCAGACTGACTGCACTGGTCTGCTGATAAACTCCCCAGCAAAAATCCAGAGACATCAACTGAAAATGCTTTGGCTGTCAAGAACAAACAACAGTGCTCAAGGTCCCTGTTAAGAGGCAAATTTTTAAATTGTTGTGGGTAAGTAAATGTATTCCCTGCATCCCTATATGTTAATTTCAGTGTGTTGTTCCCTTCTCCGAATTGTAAAGCTAGTGAACTTGTAATTGTTAAATCATTTATGTACTATGCCTTTTAGTCTTCATCATTATGTTTGCTACCATATGAAACAATTAAATTGTGTGAGAATTGTTTAAATACAATTATGAAGCATTATAGATGCCTAATGAATTTGCTTTCAATCTCACATAAGGCAATGTTTCCGGCTAAGTATAAAGGCTTAAAACATACAAACAAACAACATCATTACCAAATAAATCATTTGCAAGAAAAATTTTACAAACAAGCTGCGGGTCACAAAAAGCTCATTAAAAATATACTGGGTAAGAAATCTTCTGCATACAATTTTATTTTATCAAGTAAACAATATTATATGTTGAATGTAGAGATAAATAAGAAAATTTTGGTCTGTTTTGCCTTTTCTGAGGCCTTTTACATCTGGGGTTTGGTCCACAGTTATTGCCGTGAGCACACTGGGCCCGATCCAGTCCTATAGACTGTCTGAGCACAACCTTCTTACAACTTTCCCTCCCTCCCTCCCTTCCCTTGTAATTGTTGTGATTTAACTTGTCGTTTTTATTTCAGACAGGGCATAGGTTGGCTGTAGCAGTGGGGATCAGCAGCTATTTGGTGCTTGTGTAAGGGCGTAGACATGGTATGGTTCCAGGATGAACACACCTCTCTAGATATAGCTGGTAGCCATTCCCGGTGGCTGGATCCTGGTATGCCTCCTCGAGCTATCAGGGTGCGCAATGTGAGAGGGGTTGTGATTAGAATTGGCCATAGCCTTCCATAGTGCCGAGAACATGGGCTGCTTGTCATCCATAGTGCCGAGGACATGGGCTGCTTGTCATCCATAGTGCCGAGGACATGGGCTGCTTGTAAATGATGGGTCTGCCCCTTATGCGTACTTACAGACATTACATTATGTTAAGTTACGTGCATCTGTAAGTACGCACGCGGAACATCTGGTGAGCCCATGCACAGATGTTGCAAGACAGGGGACTTACGCAAATGACTTGCGTAAGTCCTCCGTCATACTTAACTTAGTATCAGGGCCAGTGTGACTAAGGGGCTGGGTTTGGATCACAAGTAGATTGGATTTCTTATTACAGTGTAGAGTTTAAGCCTGTCCTTTCTCTGCATACTGATCCCAACTTTTGCACAGATGCCATTTTATGTTCATAGGAGTAAATGATAAGGTATAAGCTGGGTATCAGAGGTCTGTGCATCCATGCAAGGAGAATGGTTAGTGGTGTGATTGCACAAATGATCCGTTCACATAAGAACTGGATATCCGGATCGGTCCTAGGTGTGGTAAAAAATATCGAATGTAGGCTGCCCCTATTCAAATGCACATTGTGCTGTGTTATTCCATGTATTTTTATCTGTCAGTAGTGTTCATAGAGTGAACAAGTTACTGTTCTGTGACAACCCTTTGTGTTAAGCATGTTTTATGCAGCTATAAACATAGTTACCTGTAGCTGAAATATGCACACATTGCACAAGGATATTACTTCCCTAACTACATAACTGAATTTTTTATACAAAAGTATTTCTCAGGCAATTGCTGTACACTATGTGCAGAAAACAACTTAGAGATTTGTATGGTTTAGACTTAGACCTCCCATAGAAGAGAGCTGCATATGGCTTCTTATATATTGGTTAAGGTATTCAGTTATGTACTGTATTTCTCAATATCTAAGTTAGATGCAGAACCTATCGCTCTACTTAAGATATTTGCAAACTTTGTAAAAGGAGGCACTGCAACACATCTGGGTAGATATACAAAATGTCTCTTTAAAGTTAAAGCTTATAGTTACCACAATCTGGAGATGGCATTAATATCTGATCTCATGTTCCAAAAGAAACCATGCTTCAGAGCCTCATAAACACACTAATTCTACCATCTACTAAACTAAATAGCCGTTGTGTGCTTTAGGTAGCAGAATATCCTAGAGATATACGATAATGAAGACATTACTGCTTTGATAAATAAAGAAATTACTTAAAGATTACTAACTCTAGACCCCTTAAACTTCTGTATTTTATATTACAGATTGAATCGCAGCATATTTACTGGTTAAATAGCAATATCCTGGGGGCACTTTTGTCTGTGTGTTTCCGCTGTAGACAGAAAATAATAAAGCGGTCTTGGATCTTACCGTGTACTTTCTGATTGTGTTAATTGTTTATTATTTGTTCAAATCATTAATGATTTGTGATTTCATGAATCAAGCAGTATTTATTAATATTATTAATAATAATAATAACAATAATAATAATAATAATAATAATAATAAAACTCTATGTTTTCAAAGACAGAACCACAGGAAAAATAGGTTTGAATGAATAATTACCCAGAATACAAACCATTTATAATGAATATGCTCTATGCTTTGCAGATTAGAGATAGCAGGTGGAGAATATGCCTAGAAGGGACACAGATTAAAGATCATTTCATTATCCCTGTTTCCAGAGGCAGTGAAACCTTGTAGTTTATTTTGTCATGCATAGAAAGGTCTAACTAAGGTCTGATTTTCCTGACGCCTGGCGTTTTATTGCACTTAGCTTGACTGACAGAGAGTGAATATTGTTTAATTTTCAGAAAATATCTTGTCCTTGAAAACTCAGTAAACTCTTGCAGAGCACGGTGACACTCATCTCTAAAGCCCTTGAGTGAGACATCTCACTATCCCTCTGTAGACCATAGTCTAAGGTACAGCAGGGGCTTTTGTCATATTGACGGCATAGATTAATTAGGTGGCAATGTATGCCATCCTTTGTGAGGGATAGCATCATTCATTGTAGTAGTTCAACATTTTTATTTATGTCCTGAATTCAATCCTTCCAATATGTTTCCCTCCATGAGATTTTATTGGCTAGCTCCATCATAACAGTTTAATTGAGTAAGGATGACAGTTCATCTTGTGCGCTCACTCTCATAAATACAATAGTTGAGCAGTGAGTCATTTCGGCTTGTTTTATGTGTTCAAACTAGGGAAATGATGGTTTTATCAGGGGATGACAGGGCATCTTTAAACTCCTTTAGTAGTGCTATTCTATTTCCTGAGGTTGTTTAGTAATGTACTCTGTCAGGTATAAATAAAGTTTTTGCACTTAAACAGCAAAGTAGTAAGCTACTTACACATTTAATAATGCTTCATGTTACATAATTGATTGCAACTTAGGTAGACTGAAAGCTCTTGAAAACAGTGATTATTATTTTTTACCAGGTAAGGATTCTCCAAATAGGCCAGGCCAACCTATGAAACAAACTCTGTGAAACTACAACTCCCAGCATGCATCAAACCCTCCAACATGACCCATTCCATTAGGTACAAAATACTCTGTTCCGGAACTCTCAACTGTCGGTTTCTATGGTGACCACTTTTTCAAAAATCAGTTAATTCATTAAATTCAGATAAGTGACAGTTAGACGCTCAGGAGCAGATTATTGTGTACCTAATGGAAGGGGTCATGTTGGAGGGTCTGATGCATTGTTGGGTATCAGCTATGTCTATGCAGTTAAAGCTTGCTGGGATTTGTAGATTCCCAGCAGCTGGAGAGTCACAGGTTGGCCCGGTCTGGTCTTTTTCCTTAAACAGTCACTGTGAAGAGCACCGCAAGGGGGTGGGACTTAATGATGCGATTTATCCAAATCGTGTCATTAAGACCCGCTCCTGTCAATCATTCATGAAATCTCTAGTATTACATGGGATGGACGGGGATTGATGACATCATCAAGCCCCGCCCATCCCTAGTAACTAGGGATTTTACAGTTGTAATTGAGCTGGTCGGGGCTTGTGGGAGCTTTGCCGGGAGAACTACCCAAATTCCAGGAGTCTCCCAGATATTCCGGGAGAGTCGGCAACCCTGCATCTAATTGATTTATTACATAACATGTAGAAATGACTAAAGTATATATCATTCATCACTCAAGTGTTTTATACTATCATGCCTATGAATCAGATAAAGAAAACCATGCCCCTATTATTTAATGTCTTATTATTAGATTTTAGTAATCAATTGGCAAAATAGTTCAACATTTTGTATAAAAAGGTTAGCATCATGTCAAATTTTAAATATGTTTCTATTTCATATGTTTCTACATTACAAATATTTCACATTGGCTCATAATTACTAAAAGCTATCTTCTACTAAAAAGGTCTAAGCCTCTGATAACTACACAGATCTTTGCATGTTCTGAAGAGCAAGAGTTCAAGACCTAACACTGGTTTCAGAGAAATAGAGTGAATGAAAACACATCCAGGGTATAGACAAGTCATAATCCTGGGGATCAATGCAATTCTTCACGGTCCTCTTAAATAGGCCTCAAAACAGTAAAAAAGATTCTTAACATCAATGATATGTGGTGAAACTGTCTTAAAATAAATTGCAATCTGTAGAATCAATATCTTTTTATAAGAATACAAGCAGGTTTAACTAAACAAAACACAATCCAGAGCTCTCAAATATAGTACTTATATTAATGTAATTTGTAGTATCCCAAAGCAATAGGGTCTCTTTGTATTTGAGAAGCTGCCGTGCACACCATTTTCTACAATATAATGTATGTGCACTGCTTTCTGAATTTCATTTAGTCATATATTTCTATAGCATTATGTTTAATGGGCTACAACGGTATGTTTCCGGTAAAAATACGTACTTTAATAATTTATCAACTCAAAAAATAGACAGACAAATAAGGAAAAAGGCACAACAAAGAAAATAAAGGGACATTGATAAATGAGTATAAAAACAAACTGAATTTCTCAGTCTCAGGGTGCATTGATACAGTCCGTTATAAGCACTTGGGACCAGATTTATTGAAGAAAAGCAAAACTGGAGATGTTGGTCTGGATCCAGACTTAAGGAAGTGCTTGAAATTAGTTATTCCTGGGCTAAACCATGTTGATTGCAGGGGAGTCATATTTCATCTGTTGCAAACAGTATTAGAGTTGAGAGGTGATGTTTCCTATCCCAAGTCTAAATAACAGTGTGATAGTAAAGCTGGTCAGTATCTGTGTGCAGTAAGCAATTCAAAGATATATCCCTGCATGCAAAGAATACAATTAACTTGACTACCCCTGCAATAATCATGGTTTAGCCCAGGAGTAACTCATTTCAAGCACTTACTTAAGTCTGGATCCTGCCCGTTGTCCTTATCAACCAGATTTTAGTTGACATTCTCTATTATGTAGTAGGTAAGTGAGTGCTAGAATCTGATTTATTGCTATAGGCAACATCTCCACCTTTCCACAGCTTAGTAAATCTAGCCCTTGGCATTAATCAAGAGTCCTAAAGAATGTGAAAAAAAATTGTGTCAGATATTCCAGGGTAATTGGCAAATGCTCTACAGTTCCTGCTCTTGTCTCTCCCAGGTAAAGGTGGCTTAAAATTAAAAAGGGTCAAAATGCATGCTCAGCACCTTACCTTGGGAAAGGTTGATTGAACCAGCTAAAATGCATTGGTTAAAGTATTAGTTGTCTTTCAAGTTTGTTGTCCAAAGCTCCATTCTCTGTAAAGCATAAAAATAAATAATTTGGGATTAATATAGGACTTAGTCCATGGGCACCAGGTTCGACCCAAGTTATGCCAATTTATATATGGGACAATTTGAAGATAATTACATCTGGAATGGCCCCTTTGGGCAAACCTGGTGTTCTATGGCAGATACATAGATGATCTTATCTTTATTTGGGATGGGGACTCTAATTCTATTAATTTATTCACTAATCACCTTAATAATAATAATTTTGGACTTAAATTCACTTCTTCTTACAGTCAACAGAGTATTAGTTATTTAGACTTATTAGTTAAAGCATCAGGGGATTCTCTACAGACTGAGAATTACCAAAAAGAAGTAGGCTCCAGCCACTACATCAATTACCGTAGCTGTCACAATAAAAGTTGGTTACATGGGATCCCCAAGAGCCAATTCACCAGAATCATCAGGGTAAATCACTTAGAAGTTCCTTCCTGGCCCAGGATTATCCTCAAGATATAGTCAACAAGGCATTCATAGAAGCTCAAGAAAAAAACACAATCATCTTTATTTGAATCTAAGTCAAATCAAAAACAAAACAAGCAAACTGAAAATCCTATGTTTATTACCCAATATAACTCATACGTCCACCAAATTAAGAGTATTTTAAGGAAAAATTGACTCTGGATCAGAAATTAAGACCTTATATTGATGACACGCCTACAGTGATTTTTATAAAGGCTAAAAACATCAAAGACCATCTGGTCCATAGCCATTTTAGAAATCACACAAATGAAATCAAAACAGAACTAACCTGGCTACCCTCTAGACCAAATGTTTTTTTTAAATGTGGCCAAAATCGTTGCTCCATGTGTGTCGTATAAAACAACATGCTGACACACTCCTAAAGAGAATGAAAAAACCAAATGCTACATTATAATTAAGAAGTATAAGTATAAATACTTATATAAAGAAATGTAATACTAATTATTATCATATTTGATTTTTAATATATGACACTGATATAATGTATTTTAATTTGCTGTGAAAAGAGAAAAGACATTTAATTTTTCTGCCTATTTAAGTTCCAGCATTCTTCACAGCTGGTAACTAATTATTAGGCAAATGCTGATTGGCTAAAAGCCTTTTAAATACCGTAAAACAACCATGAGAAAAATCATACTACTTCAATCCCTCTCTGAAGAAACTGTCATTGGGACAGAGAAACGCATAAGAGGCAATTTCTGAATTCCTCCAGAAAAATATCACATATTCAGCTTCCTACACCAGTGATACTAATACGGGCTTCCCATGTCCAGTCAGCCTATCATCTTAACATATCAGTGGACAGCTGCTAAGCACAGCCAGTGAAAGCACCGACCTGCATGACAGCTTTGGAAGCAGACTGCACCCTGAGGTAACCCCAAGGCAGCTTGTCTGATCACATTTGCCGTTCCTCCATTCTAGCGGCAGGCTGCCGCGTGCTATGTGCAGGGGGTCCCTCTGTTGTATTACAGCTACGATCGCAATAGTCTGCTTATTATTGACTATAGTTTCGCATTCATCGGCAGTCTCCCGGGTGCTCAATACTATAATCAGTGTGCTATTCCATACATCTCAGTGGCTAGCTGCCACGTGCTACGTACCAAGAGCTTTTTCCACTGACTAATTGCACTATATCAAAGTCTGTTTACTATTATCAGGAAGCCCTCATTGACAAATTTCAACTATATTATAGACTGTCATTACACCACAGAAACATCATATGTGGATTATTTACAACAATTAGACTGTGAACTGTCTATTCTTGGAGATTTACATCCATTCGCAAATTCTACCAAAGAAATATTTTTCCTCATTTGTGCAGAGCATATTTGGTTCTATCGTCAATATAAGAGTGGCCACTCTATAACACATCAGTGTATTCATTCATACACATATATTTCTCCTCATTTATAGGGAATTATAGGAACAATATTGGGACATTGGGCCTGATCCAGAGCTACGACCGCAAGCGAGCGTGCGCTCATCGTAAGCGAAAATTCGTGAAAAAAAACGCACTACGCATGTGCAGTATGACAACTTCCGGTCGACCGAAGGACATGAGCGTACAGCGAGCGAATGTTCAGCGTATTTTTCGCTCAAGGGGCGTGCGTTTTTTACGACGAGAGTCTGGATGCTGGAGTTACTACACAGAGGCGGGGATAGCCATTTAAATTGTACAGTATGGGCGTGCTAAGCCCAGTACGACCAGCGTATCGCTACGAAAATTCGCACGTACGCTGTAAAATCTTAGGGTAGGGTTCAGCCGGCGTAAGCAGGTACAATCAATGGGAGTGTTATGGGCGTGAAAGTTTATACGCCCGGGCGAACGTACGCTACGCTCGCGGGCGATTGCGGTCGTAGGTCTGGATCAGGCCCTTCGACTCGATTGGTAATTTCAGGTATATTTGCGATCTACCGCATTGTGTACTTTTGGGGTACACTGACTCAACAGTCAGAAAATTGCCTCCATATTAGACAGCGGCGGCGGTGTGACTCTGGCAGTCGTGGAGATTTCTCTAGGGACATGTAAGTTTCTTATTCTAACCTTTACCCTTCCTTAACCTTCTGTTTCTGGCAGTCTAACCCTAACATTCCCCTTCAGGACTAACCCTAACCTGAGCCTGTTGCTATTGGGAAAATGTCGGAATAGTCTGGCGACTGTAACATTGTCGAAATAACGCCGGCCAGACCAGAAACCGCAGCTCATAGCCCATTGTACCCTTGCTGTATGAAGACTCTCTGCATTTTAGACTCTATAGAGGCTTAGTTACATTGCTTCTTATCTGCTTGTCAGTCTTACAAGTAGGAGCTTAAGATTTGTATTTACAACTTGTTATATGTGAATATATTGGATTTTGAATGCTTATATTCAGCAACTTGATTTGAAGATTTTTTAAAATAAAATTAACTAGTATTAGCGCTCTTATTGTTATTGTTGTTGTTTTTGATATGGACTAGTCATCCTTTTAGAGCAGCTCTACTGGTTTATTGCTCACAGCATTTATGCTTATTATAAGCGCCAATTTAGCCCTTCCCTTCTTTCTTATATTATATGTTTTCACATTCCTTTAGCTGTAATAGTTACCTGTAATAAAGAACTACAATCCCGTGAACCACACAATGGCATGCAGATTAATTTTTTCTCCTAAAAATATCTATGTTTATAAATAATTATATTATTATACTAAAAGTACTTTTTTCTCTGACTATTTCCATAACAATGACAACCACACACAACATATGATGTTGTGTGTTATTTCACTATACAACAGTATCTGAACAGTTACGTATGGCAAGGACCATCAGAATACTGAAAATAACAGTCAAAAAATGACACTTTTCTAGGCCTCTCTCTCCCTTTGAACGCCTGTATGTAGCTCCCAACCTCCCGCTGCACCGCATTTCCCTACTCTATGGACTGATTACTGACCTTTTTTCACAGGCCCCCTGCATTTTGCGGAGGCCTGGGAAAAAGATCTCCCTGGAGTTCTTGACGAGGAAGCCTGGACTAGGTCTTTCAGGTGACTCAGGCGTGCTCACCCAGTGTAGCAGCCATTGAGACACAATATAAAATTCTGTCTAGGTGGTATAGAGTTCCTGCTTGGCTGCACAAGATTTCCCCCACCATTTCGGCCTCTCGCTGGCATTGTGACTGGGAAGTAGGGATTTTCATGTGTATATGGTCGTCCTGTTCAAAAATCATTCCCTACTGGAATCAAATCCTACACCTATCTAAAATCATTATACACAATGAAGTCCCGACTTCAACCTGAATTCTGGCTCCTCTCCTTCTCCGACATGCCAATTTCTCACTATAAAAAATCACTCCTCAAGCATCTTAACAACGCTGCAAAATCTGTGATCCCGAGACATTGGAAGTCTGACCAGCCACTGTCCATCTCAGAATGGTTCCAGCGTATAGACTACTACAAGTCGATGGAAAATGTACTCTTTTCCTCCCCCGATCAGGCTCAGGTATTTGCAGCAACCTGGCTATACTGGTAGGAGTTTAAGTCCTCCCCTTCCTACAAACCGCCCGTCTCTCCACCTCCAACCAATGAAGGAAATTGACCTAACCCTGCTCTACCAGCCTAAGTTACTCCTTCCCCCTATAAACACACAGGTGTCCTAGGGTGACTTCTCTATCACTACCTAACTAAAAAAACAAGCATCCCCCTCCTTCTGTTTTTCACTGTCTTTTATGTTGTCTTAGTCGTTTGTCTGTCTGTTCTTTTCTGTGTATAATAAGTATAAGTTTAATATGTTTGAGCAGAACCTCAGTGCCAACTGTTATCTACACAATCTGCATACACTTTATAAAAATAAAAAAAGGGAGAAATGCTTGATTTGTTAGTAATGTGAGATGCAATGCAATGTTATTTTGTCCTATTCTGTCTTTGCGACATGCTCACCCACCTCTCTGTTGTTGAGCATTGTACTGCTATTGTTGAGCATTGTACTGTTATTGTTCTTAATGAAAAATGAAAAATTGCAAAAATAAAGAATATATATATATAAAAAAAGATGATCTGTTCCTATTGGCACAGGTTTGTAAGGAAAACATATTGATTATCAGGAAGTGTATACCAATAAAAGATATCCCAGGCTATTGAAGACAGTGAAATTGTGTAGTTGTATCCAGCAATACTGCACTGCTTGCATACCATCTACCTCTAGAGCAGAGAGCTATATATGGATAGACTGAAACTGCTTGGAGTATAGACTTTTCCCAACAAGGGTTAGCACCAGGAAGAAAGCAATAAGAGAGCTGCACAGTGACATCAGCTAGTCAATGCTTAGTTGAATCTTGAGCACCAGGACAAGCCTCTGCAGAATCTACTGAGATAACAGCAAATCCCAAAGTGCACCCTTTACTCTTTGGGCCTCATTTACAAAAGTCAATTTTATGCAGCGCTTTGCTATCACCAGACATCGCAGTGGTTTTTCATCAATTTTTATAAAATAATCGCCGTATTTACTATTGATCGTTTTTGTGTGTCGCTTTTTAATCGCCGTCGATTTTTAGGAAAATAAATCGCTGCGATCTTTCTGCAACAAGCCCCGCGACTTATATCTCTTCAATGTTATATTATTTATTTTTTTCAAAGTTTAAACTCGCCCATGTATCAGCATAATCGCGGAATTAATTGATGCATCCCAGACAATGCATGTGAACGAGATGTTGGTGGGTCCAAATACCTCCTCATCTGATCATAAATTTCCAGAAGGTTTGCACGGTTCAGCCTAAACAGTTGCGCAACCTCCAGGTCAGACAGGGAGTCCAGGTCCAAACGCACGCTAAACGTACCTGTCGGATTATGCTCTACGTGCTCTGAACCTGGGGCTGGTGATGTTCACTCTCCTCCTCACTCCTTGGTGTGGCAGCTAAAATAACTGCCACACCAGCATTAATGACCACTGACACATTACTATTAAAAAATAGCCTCCATACTTAATAAGCACAAACACTCACCTGCTTGCAATTTAGGACTGACTTTTATAGGTTACAGACCCCTGCATGCATATTTGCCATCGATTTGGTTAAAAGCGCCTATCCAAACGGCGATTTCAGGGGGCGAAGTTACGGCGATTGTGTAAAAACACCTTTAGTGAATACAAAGAGGCCTATGTGGATCATTGAAAAAATCAAGACGGTGATGTTTGGCGGGTCGATTTTGAAAAAGGCTAAAGTCCTGGGATTTTGCCTTTAGTGAATGAGGCGACGGCATAATCGCCACAAAAGTCCCGGGAGCCTGGTCGATTTGGATTAAATTGACCTTTGTAAATGGAGCCCTTTGTTAGGAATACCATAAGACTACTACTCCAGTGGTCCAATTGACCAGTTAGTACCCTTTAGATATATGAAAAGAACATAGCATTAGTGCACACAATAGAGATGTCATAATTAGGATTGGTAAATAGCTGTGCATCTTAATAGAAGCTGATATTATTCATTGCACTGCTGACAAATATTTAAAACAGAAAGCTGTTTGCTGCTTTTTACAGCCCCATTTAGATGTTAATAAGAAGTTTTATTACTGTCACTTATCTTTCAATATATGAACAGCATTATAACCAAACATATGTTAATTCTTAAACCTCTGAGATTTCCTTCATTCAACACATTTAAAGGATACATCAAATATATAATAGAGGGTGTTCAGAACAGCTATTAAGGGAGCTAAGAAGCTCTTGATGTTCTTGGATGACAGTTTAAAAAACAAAACAAGAACAATAAACTAAAGGAAATCATGGACAGGATTCACAGATATGTGTCAAATAAGTCCGCACGGATTCGCAATTATACACACCTATGTTGCAAGGTAACATCCATGACACTCCCCTAGCATGGACTTTTTTTGGTGACTTACGCCTTAGGTTGCTTAGGTACATGCGTACATTAATAAACGTGCCCTCAAAAGGCCATTTAAACACCTCCCTTCACCCACTTTCACGTAACTTTACACGTACGGAAGACAGCCACACCCCCTCCGTACGTATCTTGCTAAAACCACGTTCACACTGACGCCCCGGCAAAAACCCGGGTTTTTAAAGCAGGGTTTTTGCCGGGGCAGGTTTTTGGCTCAGTGTGAACGGGGTATAAGTAAGTTTTAGAAATCCGTGCCTAATGGACTTCTGTGCCTAAATCCTACGTAACTTGCGTAAAAAAAAGTTACTACGTATGCGCAGTTACTCTAATCCTAAAAATACACACGGAAAAAGAAGCAAAATCGTATCTGTGAATCCAGCCCCATGTGATGAAAGGGTGAAACGACAGATTTCAAATTTCCTATAAAACAGTTGCATTATTGAAACACACAATACATAAAGACGGATTATACTTAAGCCATGATGCTTGAAAAGGGAGGGATAAGTTTTACACACTCTGGACCTGATTCACAGTTAAGAAAATGCTGCTTTTTAGGTGCATATTCACAGATATGTGTCAAATAAGTCCGCACGGATTCGCAATTATACACACCTATGTTGCAAGGTAACATCCATGACAGTCCCCTAGCATGGACTTTTTTTGGTGACTTACGCCTTAGGTTGCTCTGGTACATGCGTACATTAATAAACGTGCCCTGAAAAGGCCATTTAAACACCTCCCTTCACCCACTTTCATGTAACTTTGCACGTACGGAAGACAGCCACACCCCTCCGTACGTATCTTGCTAAGTAAGTTTTAGAAATCCATGCCTAATGGACTTCTGTGCCTAAATCCTACGTAACTTGCGTAAAAAAAAGTTACTACGTATGCGCAGTTACTCTAATCCTAAAAATACACACGGAAAAAGAAGCAAAATCGTATCTGTGAATCCAGCCCCATGTGATGAAAGGGTGAAACGACAGATTTCAAATTTCCTATAAAACAGTTGCATTATTGAAACACACAATACATAAAGACGGATTATACTTAAGCCATGATGCTTGAAAAGGGAGGGATAAGTTTTACACACTCTGGACCTGATTCACAGTTAAGAAAATGCTGCTTTTTAGGTGCATATATTTAAGAAGGGATAAACTGCGCAGGCGTAGTAACTTAATATACACAATTTACGTAGGACTTAAGAACGGGGTGGCTCTGAATTACCATTAAAAACCTATTTCCTCAAGGTTTGTAATGACTTAAGAATGCAGGGGAATGCAGGGAAAACTAAAGAATGAAGATAAGAAGATTGGGTGAAGGAAGCCATTTAAATGAGGAAATCTGGGGACAGTTAGACAAAAACGTTCTTAACTAGCCACCCTGGGCCTGATTCAGAGGCTGAAAATAAGAACTTAAAGTTACACCTGGGCAAAACCATGTTGATTTCCGGGGGAGTCAAGTTAATTATATTCTATGCATGCAGGGAGAATGCTTTGCTGGTTTAGCCCAGGTGTAACTTTAAGTTCTTATTTTCAATCTCTGAATCAGGGCCCCTATGTACACAACTATGAACCTGAAGATAAGGTACAGTAGCCCTATGGCATTAAGTGGTTTAAGTAGCTGAAAACCGGGGGCATGTCAGGGGAGTGAACTTGCTACTTTTTGTGTATAATCAAGAACCTAAATCCTTCAAGGTTGAAGATGGTCCTCTGTGGCTATATGGGAATTGAATACTCCATAGTTTCTATTTACTCAGAATGATGTCATTTTCAAATTACAGTGAAACTGTTAGATGTAATTATGATAACAATGAAGTCAATTGAAATAACCCCTAGAATACATAGGCATAATGGTCAGATTCATATGAATAGGATTATAAATTCCCAGTCTGCGTGTACGTTTTAAGTCACCATGCTTCAGTTTAAAGTAATACATTTATGTCTAAAAGACTTTTTTAATATTTGTCATATATGTAATATTTGAAGTGGGGCAATCCTTTATGCTAAGTAATGTATTTGGGGCTATACTAAGAACTTCTTGGGAGGTCAAACTGTGTTATTGGAACATGGAGAAAAGACAGGGTCACATTCAAACATAAATTGTACAGTTTTGAAAATTCAGCTAATCTCTACCAGCCTGGTAGAGATTTACCCAAAGAATAATATGTGCATTTGTTACATTAAGAACCTTTATAGTTTAGTAACAGCCCAGCAAATTACAAGTCTGAAAGTGGGACCTATTAATTTTTGCACAAAATGGTTCTGTCTTATTTTACGATGCAGACACATTAATAGCTCAAGTTACAATAACCTTTATAGCCACCAAGCCTGTAGTATCCAACGTGACTCACACTAAATTGACATGGATTATCAGTCATTAAACTGGAACCAAATTAGCAGCAAGTCGTAATATTTTACAGTTAGCATACCTTCAGCTGTTCAAGCTTCATTACTATTCTATAGCAATAAACTCAGAAGCAGTCAGTTTATTGTAAAGAGCATTTAAATATCTATTGTATTTGTGTAGGATATAATTTCTGACTGCAATACAACTCAAATAAAAGTTACACTGTTATAAGTAAGTCTTAACAAATTGATTTGTGACATTTTTAATGGCTGACTTATGCCTGGATATCCAGCAATAAACCTAACATGTTGAAAACATCAATATTTAACTATTTATTAAGTATAATAAACAGAAACTGAGTGTCTAAGTTAGATTTTGATTAGCACGTTTTTTTTTAAATGTGCTCAAATCTCTTTAGTAGGGACCTGGGACCGTATTCACACATACGTTTTTGCGGCGGATTGCGTGCGTATTTTTAGGAGCGGATTAACTGCACATGCATAGTAACTTTTTCCAATCAAACTACGTAGTACTTAGACACTCAAGTACTTTAGGCACTGACTTTTGAATTGCACTTAGGGACATACGTATGGAGGGGTTTGCTTTTTTTCCCCATAAGGTAGAAATTACAAGAAAGTGGGTGGTGGGGGCATTTAAATGGGTATTTGAGGGCACGGTTAGATAAACACGCACGTACGTTAGTAACATACGTACGTAAGTACACACGTAAACTTAAGGGTGCCCTATGGAGGCGTAAGTCACTGAAAACCCGTCCGGTCGAGGGGAGTGTTATGGGTGTTGCCTTGCTATGTGCGTTCCTAAAAACACGCACGTAGTAAATACGGATCTGTGAATCCGGTCCCTGATCCAGAGTTTTAGCACAGGCAAAATGTATACACCCTATAATATACAAAGTTCAAGAAGTAGCAACTCTGGATTGGTAGTTCAGGGTATGTATAAGCAAATAGGTCAAAAGCTGTAAAATAGCAGCCTACACAAATTGTATGTCTCATAGTATCTTTTTTAAGTAATTTAAATGGGCTTCTTGTATTAAAAGCTGTAATGCTTTTATCATAATTAAGAAGAACCTTTTTTTTAGAAGCAACCCGTCTCCCAATGTTATATACTAGCACTTATATTTTCTATGCAAGGCTGATTTTTTTATATTTTAACTGAGGAGGAGGAGGCAACAGAAATATTCAAGTTCCATTCCATTTCAAACTATATATAGCATTGTGCTAATATGCAATCATAAAAAAGCATATTTAAAATTTTTATTTAAAATAGCCAGTATAGTATAGTGCAGTGCAATGCAATGTGGTGTGTTTTAAAACTTGTTTTATTCTTTAAATATATGTCATCTGTGTTTTAAATAAATATTTGGACTTTTATTGAAGTAAAATCTTCTCCGTCAGGCAGTTACATCAGCCTTGAGCTGGTGCAGTATATATGTCTGAAATAAATGTACAGAAAACTGGCACTTTAGATAGGGACCTTAGTACATAACTCCAAAGGGGCTGAGACTGATGTGAAAGTGAAATAATCTCTGTAAAGCGCTACGTAATCTAATAGTGCTATATAAAACCTGTTAATAAATAAATATATATCTCCAAAATGTTTATTTCTTGGGTATTCCTACAAGTAAAGGGGGAAAAAAATGTGTTAGGCTGTTACATTTTAGGCAATAATCAAAAGCCAAGAGTCCTATTGCATAACTTCTACTGGGAGAGAAGTAAAAACTGTGAAAATAAGTGGAACATGAAAACTGAAGAGCTTTGAGCAATTGTTCTATAGTTAGAAAGCAAGAATTTTCTGACTTTTAGTGTCCAGGGCTGTTCTGAATATTCTGTATAGTCTGGAAATTGTGTTTTTGTGTTCCAGTGTTTTGGAAATCAAGGTGTACAGATCATTTTAAGTCCTTCCTAAAGAAGCCACAAATGAGTTAGTATGGATGGCTTGATGTAATGCAAAATCATGTGTGTGGGGTAAATAGTTTTTGTTCTATGGTATGACCCTGTCGATGTGGGTCTATCAGGGATTGGATGTTATGTATAATCCGTGTTCACCAACCTGTAAAGGGGTTGGAGGCTTTGCCCAGCTAGAAGTAGAAGTTGCCATTAAGAGGCAGAGTGTTTTATAGTGCCAGGTCTCTATTTGTTTGTTAGGTTATGCCACAATTTCTATGATGACGTTAGGAGCAGGTTATCTGCAATATCTGGTGAGAGTTAGGCTCAGAGTGTGTGCAGAAAGATAACCAGCGTGAAGGTATCAGAAAAATCTCTCTCTACAGTAGTGTTGATATATAGTTCAGTGCCATGAAACCAGAATAACCTGAATAAATTGAAGGTGACCAGTATGTTATAGATGTCTTGGCCCTGGTTATTAATTCCCATGAAAGTCTTATGACATTGCTGCAGATTTGCCCTGGTTAACCCAGAACCCAGATAATGTCTCAAATGATTTGATTTTGTGTAAGGATTGGTTACAAGGAATGCAATGTAAAATAGGAGATCAATAGAAAAGGCTGTCATCTTGGTATGTCCAATCCTAATCTCCTTAAAACGTGTCCCATGATTGTAGGATCTGCAACTGAGGGTCGGAGTCCAGATTAAATAAGTGGTGACAGAAGTAAACCTTGTTGTATGCCCAGTGTCATGATGACTTTGTGACCACCAGCACCATTCACCAAGAGAATGGTTGTCGGGTTGGTGTATAGCAATTTAATAAATTGAGAAAAAGTGCGGTTAAATGCCCTGGTTTAAAAATATCTTTTGAAGGTGTACACATGCCACTTAATTGAAAGTCTTCTCTGAGTCAAGGCTCATGCCATCCCTGGTAGAATAAGTAGGTAAAGTCACTGCCGCTATGGTGGTTCTCGCACCATTTACTGATTGGTGATTATGGTTAAAACACATTTGTGGGAGGTAGGGAGAACAATGATTGGAGGCTGTTGCTATGATTTCAGCTGGTAATTTAAAGTCCTGGTTCAGCAAAGGGATTAACCTATATAAGGGAAGGAAATCCTCTGCTTTTTCAGGTTTCACTAAAGATGGGGTTTGAGGGTTGATTTTTGTAGAGTGTCTAGAAGAGAATCATAAAGAAAGGAGTGATGTTTTGTATATAAAATTCAGAAAAGTATCCACTGAGGCCTGGGGACTTCTTGTTACACAGAGAGGTGATAACAGCCATGACCTCTTCATCAGTAATATCTGATTCTATAAGTTCTATCTGTGAGGTGAATAAACTACACACTAAGGGCCTGATCCAGCGCTACGGGCGCCGTCGCTAGTACGGCGGCCGTAAGCGTAATGCGCATGCGCCGGGCAGATGTCACTACGATCGGGCGTCCATAGTAGCGCCGTAGGGACGCTGGAGGGGACGTCCCCCAGCGTCCCTACGCTGAAGTTAATGTAGGGGGGCGGGGGGAGGGTAATGAGGCTGGGAGGGTGGCGGTAGTGTAGTAAAGCCGCCGTCCCAGTTAGGGTAGCCTTCAGCCAGCGTAAGCGAGTGTCAATATATTGGGGCAAGGGGGAGTGTCGGAGGAGTGAAGCGTTAGCACGCTCAGTGTACCATCGTAGCTCTGGATCAGGCCCTATGAGTCTATGGCAGGATAAAACACTGGCTGACGTCCAATTGGAACTTTTAACTACACACGTGCATGGACTTTAAATGCCTGCATCATTTCAGACCGCCACACAGCTTGAAAAAGGGCAGATCCGCCCGAAACGCGTCGCTGGTGGTCTTTACACGTGGGTCCGGACTCCTTTGCCTGCTTCTCCGCTCTCCAGGATTGTTTTCCATCTGGCTGCCATTGAGCTCTCTGCAAGCCTCCTGTCAGTGCGGTCCTTTAACATCTACGGTACGGAGACCGTTCCCACTTTTATGTTTTACCTTGTTTACATGTTTTTATATTGTTAGCCTGTGGCAATTAAATATCTACATTTTTTTCCACTTTGTTGTTTGAGTACCAGTTTCCATAGGTCCCCTAGAGGGAGAAGACCATGCTCACCTCATTATATTTGGCTACAACCATTCATTTATTCAAGTGTTTTACTAATGTATCAGCGCTAGTCTTGGTCCATATTTCTTTCTTTTGTTCACAATAGCACAGGCATTCCAAATTCCACTATCAAATGCTGTCAGCTGCGGCTGCCAACCACCCCACACTCCTTTTCTTTTGTTCACCATTTTTGGAGGTGTAGACCCTCCAGGATCCCAGACTTGCTGCAGATTAATAGCGCAGCCGATTCCCAGTTTTTATAATTCTTTTACATTGTTGCCTGTGCTATTGTATCCACTGATATTACACTGTGGCCAGCAATTTCCTCTCCATGATATAGTGTGCTCCAAATTTTTTCCATGAGGTCTGAAATGTACTGGGAGTGTGCAATGCTTGAAGGAAGGAGTTGTGCATTTCACAACACTGCTTCCTACTCTTGGCTGGATAGGAAATGGATGGATATAATTTGAGGAGGGTATAAGAGGTGTTGGTGATGAGTAAATGGTAGTGTGATCTAAATAATATGCTTTATATCCATTGTGTCGACTCTGGAAAGGTGACTTGCTATGAGGACTTTGTTTTTTCTAGAATAGGTCCGGTGAACCTGTGAGCTGAAGGTGCATGTTTTGTCCCACGAATGCAGCAGCCACCACAAATCTCTTTAGGTCATTTTTTATTTTAAGAAGCTGGAAATTTTCCTGCAAGTGGGTTGCCTATTAGTCTGGGGGATTCATTTTTTTTTATCAACTGCATTAAAATTGCCACTGATGATCAAATTGGGGGATTCTGCTTTAGTAGAATTTGGGGTAAAAATGCAAATTTGCTTGATTTGAGCAGTTTATGGTGTAGAGATTTGACAGGGTGGATCTCTCTATCTTTATAGTAATGTTCAGTATGATATATCTCCCATTTGAATCTTGAATTTGATTGCCTTATGTGTATTGAAGGCATCTGTGGAATAAGATAACCACGCCTTGTGCTTTTGTAAAATGGGATGCTGAGATGCACCCACTAATCCAAGGTCCCTTTAGAGTGGCATACTGTAATGGACACCAGTGGATCTCTTAGAGGAAGATGTGTGGATTCAATGATTTCAGGTGTGTTGTCCCTTTCCTCTGCTTCTTGGGAAAGTCTGCACACACACTAGGTGAAGCCAACCAAGGTCAAGGCTCTTAGAGTTCGGTGTGAAGATAGGTTAGTGAAAAGATGAAAGCTTCCAGGGAGAAGGGTAGCAGGCAGCTGAGGCTATGGGAACCCACTTGCCTATACTTATCCTCTGGTGAGTTCCGGTACAATAAAGTCCATAACCTAGCTTCGTCCCTTCCCATTTTGAGTGGAGGACAGCGGAGCTCTGCAAAATGTGTCCACCTCAGATTGCCCACTCAAAATCCTTTTGTTTTTTTAAGTTATGTCCACAAAAATATGCCCCAAAATGATTTTTCCAAAAAGGTCTACTTTTATAACAATAAAGTAAAATTAAAACAATAACTATATCTATATTTAGAATCACATCGACGATATTTTGTTTGTTCCTTATACAGTCAGACTCATGTGAAACTTTTCAGTTGCTTCATTTGCTTCTTATACGCAGCGACAGCTAAGTGACAATCAAAGACTTACAGAATTGAAGGATCTTCAAAAACAGTTCTTATGTGTCAAGCAATATTTGTAAGGAATCCTTGCCGATGTACAAAGTTACACATCAGAAGGGACATAAAACAGTTAAACTAGCTCAAAGGCAATGTCACAGTCTAACAATTACATGCGTTCTGAGCCTGACAGAAGAACTAGCACACTCTCAACTAGGCGCTCCTGGCTGTAGGCATGCCAGGAAGATTATAAAAATGCCATGCTGTGATATGCTGCCCTCCTGCCTGAGAGGCTACCATTAAGAACCTTATTTACTGCATCTATGCAGTCTTCAGTGCAGTTCAGAGTGCTGCCTGTCTTGTTGTTTTATAAATTAGTTGTTGGTGTCACAGGATTATTACTCTCTAACTATTCTGTCTGCTGAAGGTGGGGAGAGATGAAAGGCGATGATCTGACCTTGTTATGCTTTGTGTGAAGTATAGAGTGTAATTCCTGCCTCGTAGGGGATAACAATGCCATCATGGTTTAGGAAAAGTACAGTGCTTCAACTGAGAGCAACAGAGGACATGTACTGCAAATGGGACAGACTAATTACTGCAAAAATAAAAACATATATTAAATATGTAAATTCATGAAACTCCAAAAAAAACACCACAGAAGTAATATTTTCAATGCTAATTACTGTAGAGCATGTTCAAAAACAGGCTATGGGGCTGATGTATTTTGAGAGCAACAGGCACAGTCTGCAACTGGCAAACCATGTTGCAATATAAGAAGGGCAAATTATTATTATTAATACTTTTATTTGTTATCTTTTTTTTGTATGGAAAATGCTGTTACAAACAATGCATAAATGATGGAAATATTTAGTCCACTTGCAGTGAAAATATGTTTGTACAGAATCAAGGCTTTGTGCTTGTTGGCAGTAACTTGGGTTTGCTTATTGTCTGTTATTTCAGCCTAACAATTTAAAACTGATGACCTAGAAGGAGTTTCCACTGATTATCAGAGTTTATTTATAGGAGCAGGCTAGGCAGAGCTTCCTCTTTTCCCAGGATATGCAAAGAATGGAGGATAACAGTATACTTCTGTGTTTTTGCCTACCCTTCCATCCTTAATCTAATTAACTGTTGCTTTTGATTGGAATTAGTTTTTGTAAGCGGGCAGGCAGCTGTGTTGTTAGCTTATTTTTTAAGAAGATTGAAATCTTATGTTTGAATTTTTAAGATTTGGTCTGGGTTTAGAGATAAATATTGTGATGGACACGTAAATTGGCATGATCAGCTATGTTGTGACACTACTGGAGTTTGGGGTAACTGGTATTTTCAGGAGGTTATTTATGCATCATATAAAATGTTATAATGACTATGGACTACCTTTCCTTTGCCACCTTGTATGAGCATAATATAGTAGGAGGAGACAATGAGGAAGACTTTAAATGTTAGGGAGTTTATCATTTATAGGTGCAGTATTGTGCCAAATTCAAAAACTATCTGTAGAGCCAGATGTTTTTGTTTTAAAGTATGACATTGCAAAAAAGCATTTCCTATATAGGGACCATATTCACACATAAGTAAGTGTGGACGTACCATATAAAAGTCCATGCGTCCATACAAACTACACACAGTCATCAGCTGCTGCGCAATTTTAATCAATGCACATTTTAAATAACACACATAAGGCTCATCTACTTAAAGTTTTGTTTTGTTGCTATTTAAAAAAGAATTTAATGATGTCAACGTTGCCTTTTGTTTCACTTATTTGTGTTTTATTGCAATATAGGAATAATGTTACATTTGGTAATTAATGCTACATTTAAAAAAATGCCCAGTATATCCATTTTTGTGTTTTTTTATTTTTTAAGCATTTATCTTTTTGGAACATTTATTTTCCTTTTCTTTTGTGTTGTTCATGGCAAAGTTAGAGTTGTCTTCTATTTTCACTTCCTAAAAGAATTAATTGTTATTACAAAAATACAAAGGCATGCTAGTAATTACATTTATTAAAGTGCAATGTCTGTGTTACTAAACGTTTGGCTGAATCTCTACTAAAGATAAGTCCCCAAATTCACACACGATTCAAGGGCCATAATTTAAGTACGGACCTAGTTCTACATATGGCATACTTACACAGAAAAATACGAACGAGTGTGTGGGTGTTGTTAGCTAAAGACGCTGCTATCCTTGAATCGCACTTGCGTATAATTGCAATGCGTATTTTTAAGCAAGTACGCAATTTCGATCCTAAGTGTGAATCAGGTCCTAGATTTGTACGTTAATAAAAGTTCTACACTGTGAGCAACTTATATACCCAATAATATGTTCATATGAGTTAAGTATTAATAATTACAATTTAATCTACAATGCTATTTAGAAAACAATGCTATTTCCAGAATTTTTTTTTTTAAAGGTCATTTATTCCTAATATATATATATATAAAAGAGGTACTGCTTCAGCCCTACAGGCTTAATTAAAGAGCAAGAAATCAAAAAGCCTAGAAAATATTATTTCAAAAGTCCCATACAATATAAATAAAATATTATTTTAGTACCATTTGACCTAGATCAAAGAAAAATAAAAGCAGCATTCGCTGTAAATATGTAATTATTTGTTTGTCCTGCTACATTATATATTTTGATTTAGTTGTTTGTTATTTTGTGTATATATCTAATAAAATGGAAGCTTGGAATTAAATACTCTGTATGCATTATAGAACAACTTCATAATTTAAATAATCATTAGTAAATTTAGCTGAGAAGGATTTTAAGAGCAGAAACTTCAAAAACAAATTAAATCTTAGGGTACCACTGCAAATTCTCATTTTGGCATGTTTAATTTGCAAAGCACTAGCCTATTTTACAGCGCTATAGAAAGAGATATTATAATATAGTAAAATGTAGTTTAAGCCAATAAAGTACATATTAAGATACATTTTTAAAATAGGGATTAGGTTTGGGATTCAATTTCACATTTTCAATTAATAAAATAATAACTACTTTATCAACAAATATAAATAAATGATTGTGATTAAGAACTAATAGATAAACTATTTTGAATATTAATTATGTAATCATCAGGTGGCTATACTTGCAAAGTTAGGATCAAGGGGCCTGATCCAGAACAACGCTTGTGAGCGAACTTACGCGTGGCGGAGACGCAAAATCGCCTTTTGGTAAGTACTGCGCATGCGCACCATAGAAAATATGCTCAGAAGCGTAGCTTAATTGTGAACGTATGGGCCATTAACGTATGTTTCGCACGTGTGGGCGTGCCAATTTTACGTGAGTCAAAAATAGGTCTGAAATACGCTATGTAGGCGGGGGTATGTATTTAAAGTGTACAGTATGGGCGTGCTTAGCTGCGTAAATTTGTGTTGCCCATACGTACGTGTGTGTATTACTGCGGTTACGTTGGAAAAAGTTGCCCATACGGTGTGTATTACTGCGGTTACGTTGGAAAAAGTTAAGGTAGGGTTTGGAAAGCGTATCTTGACAAAATACGTACATTCAAGGGGTGTGCCTAGGGGAGTGTATAGAATTTACGCTACGCGAATAAACGTACGGCAAACGTAGTTCTGGATCTACCCCAAGGACCATATGGCTTATCTTAGGATCTGGAGGACCACAGAAAAATCTCCAGACTTGATGAGATGAGGTCTGGGAAACTATCCAACAAAAATGAAAATTTGCTCTAGGTTAATCCTACTTTATAGTGCCTAGATATTTTGCTGTTTAAGTAAAGTGGTTTGATTAAGATAATACTTATTTCTGATACACAATTAACAGCACTTCCTGCCTGTCAGGGATCTAATGTTGTGGATGCCTCTATTTCCATCTCTATTTAAATAGAAATAGTAAATAACCAAAAATAAAATCAGATTTCTAACCTTTGCCATATAAATTAGACTGCATTGAGACGTTCTATCAGTCCACATGATCAGATTTGAAGCAGTTATGTGCAAGAACAGAAAATGAGCCACTTTACCTTGGAAGGAGAGGGGGACATTATAAGCATTAAATTCTAATAAGGATATTGGACTAGATCCAGACCTCAGCTTCTGCTGGATCCTTGCTGTATACTGAGTTCCATGTGAGCTGGGGATGGCCAGGTACAAGCTTATGGCAGCAAAGCCCTACCTTAAGATTTCTGGGCCAGCTCCTTGTAAAATGGGGACAATTCAGTAATTTTAGAACCTCTATTACTGCTGCATGGATGTGATCAGGATTATAATGTATTACTCTATACACACAAAATGGAAGTTACTCAGATCAATTTATAGGTAAATGCAAACAGGGGCATGAAAGGCCGGGGTAATCTTCCAGCCACAGAAACACAGGAACGAAAATGCCCCAGCAACACTGCCATTACCCAGTAACAGACTATACCATTCTATCTGTAACATAAAATGCAGAAATTCATTACACGTATTTGCAAATATATGATAAGCCACCAGGCACCGTCAAGGCCTTTCTGTATATGGTGATCCTGGGCCGTATGCAGAGCTCAATTTACCGATATATGTTACTGCGCATGCGCAGTAATTTTGTAACGCCATCAACGTTTCTTTTTGCAACGTAGATTGCAAAAAGAAATGTAGATGGTGTTACAAAATTACTGCGCATACGTAGTAACACATATCGGTAAACTCTAGGCGCATATGCAATGCGCCCGGAGCTCTGTATACGGCCCCCTTACTCTAACAATGAGAGTTCCAATGTTGGGTCATATATATATATGTTTTTAAATTGAGAGCTAACTTACCTCAGGAGGCACCCCTTAAAGCCTCCAAAATATTTGCTGTGTGTGTTACTCTACCTGGTATAACTGAACACCACGGTGTTCAGTCTGCCTGGGGCCTGGTCTTCACTAAAGCACCTGATGGTGAGGATAGGCTTGTGCAGCAGGGTTTAGGCATGTCATGGACCCTGGTGTCGTCGGCTCCTGGAGTAGCAAGAAGGGTTTAGGTCTCAGGCATCATGACAGGACTGGACATAAAATAAATAGACATTACAGGAGCAAGAGCTGGAAGCAAACAAGCACTGTACACAATGAGACACAAAGAACTGGACACTAGAAAGAGCAAGACACACAACACCAGATTACTAAAACCAAAAAATAATAAATGTATGCATTATTAAAGTTTATAGCTCAAATGTTTTCCTTTCTGTTGTTTTTCAGCCACCTGTTGTCACTGAGAAGCTTACCTGTTCACGGGCTCTAAATTATGCCACAATTGATACACCAAATGTATAAACAATGTGGGAAGTTCCTCCAAGCAAGGAAAGAAAAAGACTACACCCACTGCAGAAAGCAAGGAAAACATGGGCAGCAAAATGCTGGAGTCCTCAGAAAATAATTTCAGTCACAAGCCTATGGATCCTTTCAATGTTTTGGGTAGGCTTTTTGCTGCCAAGTGAAAAAATTTGGAAGTAAGATAAAGGGAAGATGTTGAGTGGTTAATTCATGAAGTGCTATACAAGGCAAAAAAAAGAGGGAAGTTGAGGCAAATACTGTACTCAGTAATCCTAGACGATCTCCTCTCATGGTGTGGTACCCCTGTGTGATGCATGCATGGGGAATTGCAGTTTGCTATGTAGTGGCCGGCTGAGGCACGGGGGTTGTTGCTGGGCAACAGTCAGCTGACTGGAGACTGCTATGTGGCATGAGGTGCTTCTAGAAGGAGGGAGAAAGTTGGTTGGATTTGGCAGTTGGTGTGTGAGGGGTGATGGAGAAAGAAGCTAATGGCGGTGATTGGGGAAAAGTGAAGGAGCTGGAGTGCTGGAAATCAGCTGTGGTGACAGAAAAGGCAGTGGTGACAGAGGAGGTAGTGGTAGCGGTAAGTGGAGGAGCATAGAAGGAGATCGGCTGTGGTCGCAGAGGAGACAGGTAGCAGTAGCAGAGCAGCTGAGCTAATGTGTCTGAGGTATTGAGCGGAAAGGAGCAGCTGTAACAAAAGGGCCGAAGTGTTTCCAGAGGTAGCAGTAGCAGAGCTGCTACGGGTTAAGGGTTGGAGGTGCTGCGAGAGAGAGATAGAGAGCGGTGGAGTAGCAGCTGTGGAATGGGTGTTTGTGGTAAACATAGCAGAAATTGAATTGGAAGTGGAAAAGAGACTGAAGGGTGAAATGAAAAGAAGAGGAAGGGAAAACAGACACTAAAGTGGGCCAAACAGTATAGCATAGAGTGGCGCAGCTGGATCAACCACTCTCCAAGTTTCTTCCAATTTGCCCCAAATTTCACATAGTAAGACTGTGCTTTATTTGAGTTTTGGAGATAACTACATGAACTATATATTTTTTACTGTTATCTGTATGTAAAGATTTTGGGTAGAAATCGTAGTTAAAAAGCAATGGAGTAGAAATTGTAACTAAGAATAATGGGGTAGATCCAGAACTACGTTTGCCGTACGTTTATTCGCGTAGCGTATTTTCGTGCGCGTAAATTCGTTACACTCCCCTCGGCACACCCCTTGAACGTACGTATTTTGTCAAGATACGCTTTCCAAACCCTACCTTAACTTTTTCCAACGTAACCGCAGTCATACGCACACGTACGTATGGGCTAGACGAATTTACGCAGCTAAGCACGCCCATACTGTACACTTTAAATACAACCCCCCGCCTACTTCACGTATTTCAGACGTAAAATCCAAAACCTACTTCACGTATTTCTGATGTATTTTGGACTCACGTAAAATTGGCACGCCCACACGTAAGTATTTACGTGACACATACGTGAATGGCCCCTACGTTCACAATTACGCTACGCTATTGAGCGTATTTTCTATGGTGCGCATGCGCAGTACTTACAAATACACGATTTTACGTCTCCGCCACACGTAAATTCACTCCGAAGCGTTGTTCTGTATCAGGCCCAATAAGTGGAGAGAGGAGCAATTAGAAATCTTAATAGTTGTAAGAAAAATACTTCAATTGTATGAGCGTTTTCTATGTAAAACAGAATACTTTTTGTAAACCAGAATAAGTTTTCCGCTATTACAAAGTAAAAGTCAAATAATACATTTTTCTCAATTTAAATAGCAAATTGTTGTTGGTGTTTCTCTGAGATTTTCTTATCTTAATTCACCTCTCTGCACTCTATCTTTTATTCGAACCTGAATCACACAGGGTGTTACATTTTGACAACTCCAGTCTATACATCAGTCTCCTTAATATATGCAACCTCCTGTCGTGCACCAAACTCATCACTGGTCTGTAATCAGATAATGCCAGACAAGAGGCAGAGTCTAACGGCAAGTCTGTTGTTCACCAGAGTCCATGATGGTGGGGATGGTCTTGGCTGCAGGAAAGCAGCAAATTGCAGCCTTCTGGACAAGTGCACTGATGCCAAGATGGTGGACAGAATCTGAGGGATACAGGAGTACTGCAGATGGGTAAAGTTGGAGTGGCTACCAAGACTGGTTGCTATTGTGAACAGCAGGACTTTGAAGAAAGTAGTCACTGCAGCCATAAACTGGAACCTGAAGCAAAGGAGTGCAGGAAAAGAGAACAGGAAACCTGGAACTAAGGATAACAGACATGACCAGGAACAAAGGAGCCAGAACACTTGATGAACAGGAAAGTATACCTGAATGAGCGAAAACCACAGAGGTGAGGAATAGTCGGATGACTTAGTAGTTTAAAATATTAAATCGTAATTTATTACAAAATAGTAATGAAAAAAATAATAAAAACAGCAAAGTTGCACACATATGACAACATATAAAATTGCAAACTAATTGTAGTTTTTAGAAGCAATAAAAATGCCCAGATTTTATAATATAGACTTCGACAATAGCAGCATGGGTGAACTGTAAATGTAATTGACTTGCGTCCCAAAAGTTGATATTATAAGCTTAGAAGTACAAATAGTCTGAATGCAGGATAGAAACCAACTTTAAGCCACATCCATAAGGGGAAGGCAAAGCAGAAAGTTACTGTATGCACAGGAATGTGTGGCGGCACATAAATAGAAAAGGTAAAAAACAACAGCAACAGTCTTACTGGTTCGTCGCTGTACAAACCAGGAGGAATGCAGATCTCTATGAGGCAGCCTGGCTGTAAAGTGCTTGGAGCAAACACACTTCCACTCGATAGACGGTAGAGATGGACAGATCTAAGTCTGCTATTTTTAAGGTTTTTTACCTTTTCTAAGCCTATAATATCAACTTTTGGGACGCAAGTCAATTACATTTACAGTTCACCCATGCTGCTATTGTCGAAGTCTATATTGTAAAATCTGGGCATTTTTATTGCTTCTAAAAACTACAATTAGTTTGCAATTTTATATGTTGTCATATGTGTGCAACTTTGCTGTTTTTTATTATTTTTTTCATTACTATTTTGTCATAAATTACGATTTAATATTTTAAACTACTAAGTCATCCGACTATTCCTCACCTCTGTGGTTTTCGCTCATTCAGCAATATTTTGTTTTTGATATGCTATTTCGTTGGGGTTAGCAGACCCCATATGCCGAGTTTGTAGCCTTTAACCACAGGTGTGTGCGGATTATTTGAGTGGTTTTGTGCATACTGTCCAGCTCACTAGTTACATTTTTCTTTAAGGAAAGTATACCTGTTGCTCTGACAGGGAAGTGATGTCAATGAGGGGTTTATGGGGCTGATGAGTGAGTTCCAGCAAGGGAATGAGCCACATTTGTGAGATAATGCCTGCAGCAGAGAATGAATACCAGATAGTGCAGAGAACTAAAAGAAGGACAATCTGATCAGCAGAAAGTAAAATAAACATAATGGTCTGGATTCACAACACCGTAATTTTTTACATACGTACCTAATTTTACAATTTTAGTTACTACGTATGCGTAGTAACTCCTTTACGCTATCTACATAGCATTTTGTTACATAGATTGTGTACATTTGGGCTTTAAAGACCACATGTATGCAATCTATGTAACAGAACGCTACATAGATAGCGTAAAATAGATAGCGTAAAAAAAACCCTGATCACGGACGTCATCATCGGGGACCTGCTAGCGAGAGTGTATGTGAGCACCAACACCCGCGTTTTTTTCCATCATACGGCGCTACCCCTTGCTGCCTCATTTCACCGTTCCCTGGTATGATCTTCCGTTGTCATTTTATTTGTATAATTGTATCCTGTACTGATTAAATTCTTTCACTTCTACCTTTATGTTCCTCATTATTGGGAGAGAAGAAACATCACAGGATTCATCGTTGCCCTTGCTGTTTTTCCCTCATTGGGCTTACAGCGTTTAAGACTGGTAATGTATTTTATTTAATCATTTATTTTTGATTACTTGATGGTTTTAATTTATTAACGTAATAGTTATTTTTCTGATACTTCCATTTGAGATATATCCCAGCGCCTTGATGACCACACCCTTCCTTGTATACATGTTTTAATGGAGATTTGAGACATCTCCAGGTGTAAAGTTTTGGCTTGCAGGGATTGGATGCGCTTGAATTCTCAGACCTTTTTTCAGTATTGGTCCACTTATCCAATAATCCATGTATCTCTTCAGTGATATTGCCTATAATAATGCCCTTGTCACAAGGAGGTAACTTTTGTTACATACTAAAATAAAAACATAAGGGTAAACAAATGAATATTTTGGCCCACATCCAGATGCACCAGATGGATGCCTCCCTGCATTCCCCGCTGTCAGTAGTAAATCTGGACACTTACATGTCCAGATTCCTACCTTAAGTTTTACGACTAGTCATAAAGGGGCTTCGTAACAGGGCTTTCCCACCTGACCACTCATTTACATGACTATCTATCATAAAAGAAGGGTCTGCCCCTTCTGCGTACTTACTGTCATATGTAACTTAGTCACGTACGTCAGTAAGTATGCATATGGAACATCTGGCGTGCACATGCGCAGATGTTCCCAGACAGGGACTTACACAAATAACTTGCATAAGTCCCCTGTCGTACTTAAGTCAGGATTTGGACCTTTATTTGTAACACACTTTAATAAAAAAAAAAATCTGATCTAAAACTGTTCCCATTGGCCTTAGACAAAACAATAAAAACCTATTCTGCAAGGATATCAAAAAGTGATTTTTAGAAAAACTAAAGATATGAAAGACATCTTCCATAAAAATTTTCTGATAAAAGAAGTTGCTTCCCATAAGACAAAGTTGCCATGGCTAGTAGGAATACTTTTTTTTTTAAATCAAAGTGGCAATTCACGCTGTATAACTTGCCAATACATTGAATATGTTTGTTTAATTTCTAGTGATAAATATAGAAGTCTTAAAGATAAATCCACCCCAAGTGTCCTTGAGGTTAGGGGGGAAAGGAAGGCCTGCGGTTAGACACTGCAACCTATACTATAGTTGTGTCAATGTCAGTAGGTACGAAGTCTGGTGACTTTCACAAGTATTTATATAACAATTATTGAGAAACGAGTCAAAAGCCCATCAAAATGACAGGAAAAAGTATTCCCCATTAAGGTGTCTCCAGCATCCCAGTTTTTCCAATTACTTTCTCTCCAGCTCCCAGTATTCTCCATCATGTTTCTCCAGCCTTCCAATATTCTCCATCATGTATCTCCAGCTCCCAGTATTCCCCATCATGTGCCTCCAGCTCCCAGTATTCTTCATCATGTGTCTCCAGCTAACAGTATACCCCATTATGTGTCTTTATCTCCCAGTATTCCTGTCACGTCTCCAGCTCCCAGTATTCCCCATCAGGTATCTCCAGCCTCCCCAGAATTCCCCATTGTGTGCCTACAGCCTCCTTGAATTCACCATTCATGTTATTCCAGCTCCCAGTATTCCCCATCATATCTCTCCAGCCTCCCCAGTATTCCTCAACATGTGTCTCCAGCCTCCCCAGAATTCCCCATCATGTGACTCCAGCCTCCCAGAAATGTTGCTAGGTAGCCACCGCTATCTTGCATAAGGCAGAATGGGGCAAATCCAGAACAACGCTTGTGAGCGAATTTACGTTAAGGTAGGGTTTGGAAAGCGGAACTCGGACAAAATACGTACATTCAAGGGGTGTGCCAAGGGGAGTGTATAGAAGGTATGCATGCGTAAATACGCTACGCTAGTAAATGTATTGCAAGCGGAGTTCTGGATCTACCCCCATGGTGCTAAATGGTGAGATGGCGCAAGATGGAAGATGAACTCACCACTGTCATCTTTAATGAGGCTGGGTTAAACTAAAGGTCAGTGACATGGGGTAGAGGGTTAGGTTAAAAATAACTGACTAGCAGGTTTCAAGACATTTTGAGAAGAGCAGGTATGCCACAATTAGCAGGTAGCAAAGGGATAGGGACTTACCTACAGGAGGTGTCTTGATGCTGGGCAGGTGAGCTTAACCTAATATAGCTATTTTGTGAACTAAACCTCCTTCTTATGTAGAGTATGTGCTGACACATAGTGTTATATAATGTTTGTATGGAGCGCTGGACTTTTGTTCTTTTGTCTTTTGTTCCATGCAATGCCACAAATCTGATATATATATGTATATGTGAGATTGGTGAAAATTACATTTGCATGGAGATAATATAACTGGGCTCTGGTTTTAGCAGATGTCATCTTTTAATAGAAAGTTCTTACCAGTCAATGTGATCATGTCATATACATGTAAAAATTCAACATTTTATAACCCAGTAATTCCAAGATTCATTACCACAGTCTGAGTTAACAGTGAATATATAAATATGTATTTTTTTTATTACTATTACTATTACTATATTACTATTATGTAATATTTTTTTATTTAGTATATTGTGGTTATCTTTAAAATTTTATTAATGTATTAATGACTATAGTTTGTATGAAATTAATCTACAATTAAAACAGAAGAGCATTCTTAATGCAGTTAACAATTAATTCCAGTTGCACCTTCAGTTAAATATGTACTCCCATAGTTGTATTAATTTGATAAAAAATATGCCATATTAAAGGTCTAATGTCATTTTATATTCTCTCAGTCAGTTGGGTGTGTACATATATGTTCATATTTACATACATACATTAATCAAAGAAGCCCAATTGAAGTAAGGGTACAAAATATTAAAGAAAGCAGATTACCAGATATATCAAAGTGAGTGCCTCTGGCTCATATTAATAAGCATGTGGGGACTTGGTTTAGTGGAAATGTGCTTGAAATTAGGCTCCTGAGCAGGTTTGATGGCTTAGAGGGCGGGTTGCTAGAGGTAGCTACTGTATTCTTTCTGTTACGGGTCACATGCAGCATGTTGAGTCAGCAAGATATCTGGGAATGTTACAGATTTCTTGTGATCATTAATCAAAGCATTCTGACTACCATACTGGGACAAATTGTTAAAAAAGTATTGAGGATGAGATGTATGGAATAAGGTAAACATATCATGTATTGTTGTTGAAATCACTGAAATATGTATTCCAGGTGCAAGGATTTACAAAAGTGCAAAAGACATAGCAAGTGAACAAATTTGTGTTATGTTTTATTAACATAAGACATAAAGCAATAAATAAATAAAAATATGTTTCATAAACACAGATTCTATAAATAAAATAATTATTAAGAAAAAATAACATTTGAAATAAAATTGATCACTGATCCCTGTTGATCAGGCTTAAAATACGTAGCCACTCTTATACTACTGTCTTTATAACAAAAAGAAGCACACACATTGTAACTTGCACATTCTCTGCAGTACGACATCTTTAACATTTATTGAAAAAAAATATTATCAAACAATTATGGAAGCATTCATGAATAGAATTATTTAATCCAGAGTTTTGGGACAAGGAATCCAAGGGTTAGATTTACTGAGGGGAAGGAAAAAATGGAGATGTTGCCCATAGCAACCAGATTCTAGCTCTCACTTCCTTATTACATACTTGAAAATGTCAGCTAGAATCTGATTGGTTGCTATGGGCAACATCTCCATTTTTCATTTCTCAAAGTTTAGCCCAAAAACTCAGAAAATCATCAGCATGATTGAGTCTCTATAGCTGAACCCTCTGGACTGGACATATGGCATATGCTAGCAGGAGCAGAGTCAATAAATACATGTACTGGGCCTGATCCAGACATAAAAGCAATTTCTGCACACATGGAGTTTCTAAAGTCTGCATACTAGTGGCTAGTGCACACCCATGACATTCCCCTCTTATGGATTGCTGTGTGTACAGAAAGATTTGACACTTAACACAGCCCATACCATGCAATTTAAATGCCTCTCCCTGCCCACTTTATAGACCCTCGCATGTACGGAGTGTTGTCATGCCCTGCATTTCTAGATTTGTTTATTTGTATGTGTTTTGTGTTTTATTTATGAAATTTGCCTTTTTTGACAGCTCTATCAATAGGATTATATTATTTAAATGTATTTTTTTCTAATAGAAACATAGAGGGGTTAATGCAGAGTTTGGGAGTCAGGGAAAAACAGGTGCATATATACAGCTCGGCTAAACCATTTTGCAATGTGAGGGGTGCTAATTAATTTTAATTATTTTGGATGCAGGGAAAATACTTTACTTTTGCACATAGAACTCACATACTGCATAGCTTTATGTTTACTCTATAAATTAGAGTTGAGCTAAGAAACTTCACCTCTCAATTCTAATTCTGCTTTCACAATTTAAACTTGCCTCCCCTCAAAGTTGTAAGTGTAGCTCTGAATCAGCCCCAGAATGTAAAGATAAGAGCCACAGACCTGTCCAGTTTGCTCATTTTTATTTAAACTATAATGGCCCTAGACCCTATTTAACCCTTACATTATTTTAAAATGTATTATATACTTAAATGTATCCCAAATATGTTTCAATTGTTCTACTGTGTTAGTCTCTACCTCCTCAGACTGGAGGTTATTCCACTTATTAACTACCCTTCCAGTGAAGTAAGTACATTTCCTCTAAAACTACTACCCTCTAGTTTATATTCAGGCCCTTATGTTCTAATACACCTTTTTCTTTGAAAAATATCTTCCTCTTGTACTTCCTGCTGTTAATATATGCGCAGCATATTGAACATTTTTTATCCTATCTATATATTTCTTTGTATATTTTGTGGCACATGCCATGCACCAACATACTTGTCCTTCTTTGCATGCCTTCTAATGTATGTCCTCACAGAAATATAGGGCTCTATTTACAAAGCCCATGTTTACTTATTTTGAAGGGATAATGCCTGTTTTCAAGTGAAACGAGCATTACTGCATTAAAATGAAGTCATTTATATTTACAAAGCATGGATCCCCATGTAAACCTCGCATGTCTTCGCCGGCCCGTTCTTCTGAATGCAGGCCATCACTTTGTTATATTTACTAAATGCCGGAGCGGAGTTTCTCACTCTGCTCGGAGCGTAAAAATAACGTCATCTGAGGATGCCATTATTGTAAGTATTCCAGTGATCTCCAAATAGACCCCCCCTGGAATGGAGATATGTATAGGGAGACTGTAAGAATACACATGAAAAAAAAATTATATTAACAGGTTTTTTTTTATCTTTTAATTATTTTAAAACAAACAAAAAATAATCATACACACACATTTAATGATATATTTTTTTCCCACCGGAATCACCAGTGGTGTTCCTCTGTTCATATGAGTGGGCAGAAGAAAGAATTAATAAATAGAAGTAATCTTACCTGACTGGGCAACACTTTCGTCTGTGCTTGAGCAGTGTTTTTCATGGCAGGGCTTCTCTAAGTCCCAAAAAATAGCCAATGGGGCGTGTGCTGAGACTTAATTCAGATTCAAATTTCAATTGAAAGCAACATCCTATGATATCGGCGGGAACTCGCCGGAGGGGTAAGTGTTAGTAAATTATGTGAATGCTGCTGCCTGGCTAGCAGCGAGGAGAAGCCAGCCTGGTTCAGGTCATTTTGCTTCAAAATGTTATTCTATGTAAATAGAGCCCATAGTCTCCAGAGCTGAACACAATATTCCAGGTGGGGCCATACCAAATACCTATAAAGTGGTATTACTGCCACTCTGCTACTAATTCCTTTTCCTTGCCTGTAGTTTTGTTTTTGTTTTTTTACATTACTTGGCTACCTTTAAGTCACATAAAACAGTGACTGCTAGATCACTTTCCTCCTTAGTAACTTGAACTTTTGGGTTTTTGAGTCCCAAGTGTATGAGTTGCATTAAACTTTCCATGTCTGATGGACCGACAGCCTTAGAGAACACAAAAAAGAAACAACGACTCAGAATAAGGGCTAAATGGAAGATTTTAGAGAATGTATTAGTTAGAACTAAGGTGGATTAGAATTACTTTTACATTTGATGGAGGCGACAAAGCAAATAGCAAGTAAAGCAGTTACAAAGTCCAGCATGCAAATATATCCAGATTACTCTTTCACCTCAGCATTCCACTCAAATTCAATGGCTGTAAAATAGCTAAGACTGCCCAAACCAGACAAGACTCAGTGACCACCTACAGGGCCCTCCACAAACCAGCCATGCACCAAGCGCCACCTCGGCCAGTAATACCATGCTGCTAGCCTGCTATTGCTTTACTGCCAACAGGAACCACAGCTACCAATACAGAATACATAACGTAATAAATCAACAGGGTGTGAGGGTGGACAAAACCAAGTGAAACAAGGTTCCTTCTATAGAAAACATCTTCTTAAATAGGTCCTATGATAGCGGTCTTCTCACACAATGACATCACAATATAAGTTGCATGCCTTGCAAATACCAAACAGGGAATTTCTCAGCCCTCATTCCTTATTTCTGGCATTAAACTGTAGTTGCTTCTCTTGACCATTCCTTCAGTCTGGAACATCAATCATTTTATGTACCCCTCCTGGACCGGATCCAGACTTCAAATATAGGTAATTTCCACAAGCTTGAATGCATTAATCACCGGTCATTCATTAATGCACATGCCCAGAAAACCTGGGCTATGCATCGGAACACAAGATGTTGTTTCCGTATGTCCTGCATTTCCATTAGGGTTGCCGACTTTCTAATTCTTCAATATGGGAGATCACAAAAGGAGAGAATAAATAGTGTCATTTATATGGGCACTCACAGTAGAGTGTAAGTTTTACACAGTAAAAAATAGCATGTCATTTGGTGTAAGTGCCTGTAAGTGCCTGTATAAATCACACTACTTTTTCTCTCCTTTCGTGCTCTCATTTGTTAATTAGTGTTTTTTGATGCACCAATCCCATAAATAGGGACAGTGAATCCTAGTTAACAAGGAATTTATTCAGTAGAGTGTAGCAGGCTAATATTGGTGCGGGGGTATTTCAAATTACATAATCAAGTCTCGCTGTAATGATAGGCAGCAGAGGTGGAACTACCGGCAGTGCAAGCGGTGCACGGCACCTGGGCCCATGGAGATAATGGGGCCACAGCAGCCACCGCATCAGCTTCTACTGCGGTGGCTGTGGGCCCCATTATCTCCTGTATGAGTGCTGACAGTCTCCACAGCGGGGAGACCGCGCTGGCTCTGCATGCACACACAGAGCCGGAGGTACATACAGGGGGTTCCGGTATGAGCTTACGCAGCTCATACAGGAACTTCCTGTATGCACATGATGTGGAGAGCGCCACGGAGGAGGAAGTAACGAGGGACAGAAAGGTAAGTAACAAGGGAAGAGGCTGGGGGCACATATTGGGGAATACTGAGGGGAGTTGGAGGCACATATGGAGGAATACTGAGGGTTGTTGGAGACACATATGGGGGAATACTGAGGGGAGTTGGAGGCACATATGGGGGAATACTGAG
>WWET01002075.1:89255-120565 GCA_011038615.1 Limnodynastes dumerilii
GGGGCGGGGGGGGGGGGGGGCCCCAAAGCATATATTTGCACCTGGGTCTATGACTCACTAGTTCCGCCTCTGATAGGCAGGGGGAGGGACTTGTGGTGGCCAATATGCAATCTCTATGGACAACAATATATTAATATATTATGTGGCCCGCTTTTGTTTCGTTATGAAATGAGAGCTATTAGAAGTGCACCAAATTGGGTAATGTAAAATATGGATCTGTATATGTCGTAAATGTGTTTTCATCTCTTATGCGGTTAAGATCTGGGGAGTCTGAGTAGTAGGGCAAGTTCTGTGGTATGTCAGATTTTCGTAGGAAGCAGTTTAAAACTTAGTGTCACAAATAGACATTTGTGTCCTTCTACAAAACATCTAAGGTCTGTTACTCATTGTCTCCCTTTAGCTTCCGGACTATTTCATTGCTGCTCCTACAGCTGGTCTTGGCCCAGAGGAGGTTTTTCCTCACCATTTGAACTGTGTATCTGTGGGCCTCATCTTGAGGGAGTTTTTAGTGCTTCCTAGAGCTCAGCTATGACAGGACCTTACTATTGATGATCTTCTCAAACACCAATTGTTGTTTTTGTTCATCTGCCTCCTTGTGACTTTTCTGAACTTTGCTAATGCGCAAGAATTACATTAAAGGCCCTAGTTTCCATTACAACCGTCCTAGCTCTAGGGATCCCTGTGCAGAGACCCCAAATCCCCAGACTGTGACAGATACTGTGACTGGCTTACAGTTATAATCATGAAATAATTTGGACATCTCAGAGCTGGACCTATTCCGGGACAACTTCTAGAACTGCTATAAGTCTTCCAGAAACGGAAGAGAGTTCTTTGATGTTTTATATTTGCAAACCATTTTTAGAATTAATCTGTTTCTTCACTTGTGCTGCTTTAAAGTTTTACTGTGGATAAGGTGTAAGTCACAAGTCATAGCTTGTGGTCAAGATGTTTATTAATAAGTTACATTGATTTTATTCACTTGTGTCTCACAACGCTGAGGTCATGAGTTTAATTCCAGGACTAGGCCTTATCTGTGAGGTGTCTGTATGTTCTCCACGTGTCTGTGTGGATTTTCTCTGGGTGCTCCAGTTTCCTCCCACACTTCAATAACATGCTGATGGGTTAATTGTCTGATGAATAAATAAGCCCGTGTGTGTGTATGTATGTGTTAGAGAACTTAGAATGTAGCTCCAATGGGACAGGGACTGATGTAAATGTTAAATCTGATAATGCTGTATAAAAACCAATAAAATAAATATATCAGCAGAATTCAGAGGAAACCCTGATTGTAAAACAATTCTTTCTCATCTGCATGCTGGGCCTCGTGGGCAGAGGGAGGCATTTAAATTGTACAGTATGGGCTGGGTTAGGCACTTACATACAACAAGGTGATACATACGACCAGAGATACAAAAGGAAAAGTTAAGGTAGGGTTCTCAACACGTAAATCAGCTAAGTTACATGTGTGCGAGGGGAGACTCGGGGGAGTGCATTATACTTAGTAGTGCATAACGTAGGTATATAAGTGTACATAGTTTTTTTTTTTGGGGGGGGTTGTTTTTGTCAACTATAGAAAAAAATTAACACATTATATAGAGTTAAATGTACTGTTATATACACACATATATATATAGCATTTCTTGAATAAAAACTTATTTAATTCTAAATGTGTTGTGTAATACAATATACTTGCCATTTAGTTATCTTTACTCTTCCTACAGTGAAACTGATGGAGGTCTGGGTCAACTAATCCTTTTGCCTGTGTGGCATTTTGTCAATAATGTATTGGCAGTTCACTTAGCAAGAAGCTAAGGGCAATTATTTTACTGTTGGAGGTCAGTGAATTATCCTGTCTGACATCTATCAACATGCAGACTTGTAACCAGACAGTGAGGACTCCCTACAGACTGATTTCATAGAAAGAACCTATTTTTCGCATTAGGGAGAACCTGCACTAAAGAAGCATGAATGACCCAACTTGACATCCTTTCCTCACATACTTACCATCTTACATAAAGGGTAGAGGGCTAAAGCCTTTTGTTTGCTGGGAGTCTTGTACTTGTCACTACAAAAACACCAATCTTAATACATCACTATAGGTACATGCAGAATGGATAAGGGTCACTAAAATCATCCATCCATTCTCTTGTAATACAAAAGGAGATGGAGATGCAGTGCAGTGCTATTCATTCATCTTACAGCACTGGTGACCAAGGAAAAAACATCCACAGTTAGACACAAACATGCATTAGTTGGATTTTTGTAGATGCATGAACATGCAAGATACTAAGGGGTATGTATAAAATTACAGTGACTAACTTTGGGTTTATGATCATTGTTATTTTAATACTGGTGGCACTTCTGCTGATAAACCTGATTTTTTTCCATTTATTAAATTAAGGGACTTTGTATATTTTGATTTGTTGGTTGTTGGTTGTTGTATTACCCATTATGTTAATTAATATGGGTGCTATTAACAGACATAAATCACCTCAACCCAAGATTAGAGGGAAAAAAAGTGACAGGAAATGCAAATACCCCAAAAAACAACCAATGACTTCTAATAATAGAAATAGATGTGACTATATTTGGTTTTAGAGGTGTGGTTTGCGATAGACCATTGTGCAGCATTGAGTGGTGACTGCCGGCAATTATCAGCAGTCTCCATTTTGGGTAGCGGCAGTGCTGTGTTTGCGAAGAGTGATCCCCACACTTCCATGCTAGCTTTACCCTTAACCCTTCCCTAACCCTCTATTTCCCGCAGACAAAGCTGTATGCATAATATCTCATCTGGTTATTACAGGGCAGTCATATCTGCAATAGCGTACTGCATAAACAGACAAAAATAGCCTAAATACTATAAATATTGTATTCAGTAATTACTTGTTTATGAACAAAAATGAAAGGTACCTAGAAACTTTATCATGTGTAATGATGGTGGAAAGCACAATTATTTCTTTATATTAACACCTTTCATATCGCTGTTGGCCAGCCAGTGGTTAATTGTTACTTTTTTTTTTTTTTAACAATAATCGAAAGAAAGTAAAATAAGGAATGAGGCATGCAATCTCCGTTCATACCAACTGGTATGACCAACACATTTGAAGATATTGGGGCTAATTCAGAGTTGCACACACACCTTTTTTAGGTGCAAGTGTAGGCCATGTTGAATTGCAAAGGGAGGCAGCTTTAAATTGTAAAACCAGAATTAAAATTAGGAGGTGAAGTTTCTCAGTTCAACTCTATTTTACAGAATAAACATAAAGCTATGCAGTATTTTAGTTCTATTTTTAAAAGTAATGTATTTTCCCTGCATGCAAATTTTTTAAAATTAATTAAAACCCTTTACTTTGAAAAATGGGTTACCCAAGCTGTACACTTGCACCTAAAAATAAAGGTGTAAGTGCATCTCTGAATCAGCCCCATAGTTCTCATTGATTTAAAAAGAAAGGGTGTATGTAGTTACTGACACACAGCTGCAATGGTCTTTGTTAAGTACCTCGAGTCTTTGAAGAGTAAAGTCATGTAATTCTTGCACCGTTCCATTTTTACAGCACAGTATGTCTTTCATTAAAAATATCATTTAAAGGACTGGGTAATTGACCTGCATTTGATTAAAGCAGGTTCTATTGGCTTAACTTGATGTATCGGTAATATTACGAGGAGGCCAGTCAATGTTGGGTATCTATGGAACGTAACATTGTTAAAACTAAGTTATTAAATCAGATGAAATAATCATTAGTACTTCACTGCTTGACATCAGATTACACCTATCCTATCTTAAAATAGACCCCTAGAAAGCTGCTTTCTTATTCCTAAGTAATCCTTTCATTACCAGAAAGCAAACGTGTGATTACATATATTTGAGCTTTTAGAGGTTATTGTATTGCAGGTTTATCATCAGGAAAGGAACACAGAGATAAGTATATACAAAGTAATCATCTAAAAATAGTAAGCTGACCATCAAAAGTTCTTTGTAAATTTCTAAAAAAAATGAAAACCTGTAGATAAACATGTGATGTATAAAGGTAAGGGATTTTTTTTATAACCTTGGACTATGGGCTATTGTATTTTTATGCTTAAAAATAAACACTTCTCACTGTCAATGGGCCGTGTTCACATTTAAGAGCAAAATTGCGAACTTGCCTAAATATATGCAAGCGAAAAATTTGCAATACTGAGTCAGAGAAAGAACCCGGTTAACCACTTCTCCTGTGTTGGGAGTGCAACGTAAGGATGTAAGTCTTTCCTGCGTATAATTAGGTACGTGCGGACTGTATTAGCTGTGAATCGGTTGTGCATTTAGCAGCTTAAAATTGCACTAAACGCACTGATTAGGCTTTGAAGAATTAAAGAATTTGTTCTTTTCTAAACACAGCACATACTCTGATTAACAGATATAAACAATAGCAACCAATTAAAATACAACTTGAAGAAAGAATAATCATGACATGCTTTACAATAAACATTAACGCATACCGCATGAAGTTAGAAATACAGGGCCTTATTCAGAGATCCGGAACTAACGATAGTTCCGTGCGTATATTTAGGGTCGGATCGATTTTGCATCAACTGCGCATGCGTAGTAATAGTGCAACGCCATGTACGTTGAAGTTAAGATCGGAAATGCCTTAAGGTCGGACTTGTGAATCGGGCGGAGACTAATGCGACCCTAAGTGCGGCGGAAATATACGGACCTAAGGATTTGCATAGAAATGGGCGGGGGGAGGCATTTAGATGAGGGAAAGTGGGCGCGCTTACAGAGTTAGGGCACTAAATATACGCAACTAATACACATAGGGTCGGAAGTGAGTGCGGCCGGTTAGGGCAAGTCTATGGAGGTGGAAGTTTAGGTCCGGCCGTAGGTTGCGAGGGGAGTGACTGTTTATTCTGGTGGGTGTAACCTGTTCCGACCTGCCACTTAGATGCGTATATTTGCGGCTCGATCGCCGACGGATCTCTGAATCAGGCCCACAATGATCCACTACATATAAGGACTTTCATAAAACAATCAAAAAATAAGCATTTAAAAAAATAAAAACAACACAAACAACCAATATAGTTAAATATAAGTAAATGTAATGGTGTTTGTTCACAACATTTTAAGTAAATAAAAAATTTTTAAAAACCTTCACAAACTCTAACAAAATAACAGCACCTTTACAGGGTTATAGTCTTACACAAAATGTAAAATAAGCATAGTATTATATAACTGAGCCTTTATTTGTTTCATTTAAAAACACACATCCATTGATTATGAACACGCAGCAGGTGTGGCCAGAACTAAGTAAAAGATGCATGGACGCACATTATGGTTCTTCAACTTACTAGTGGTCGAGGGCTACCTTAACTTTTCCCGTACGTGCATTAGTTTAACGCACTCCTACTTGTAAATCAGTCCTAACTCTGTTGGAACGCCCATACTGTACATTAGTAGCCCGTGTGCTGCTCATTTACATTAAGAGAATTGCCCCTCTATTTACGCATGCGGGACTCGTTACGTGCCGCTGCATGGCTAGATGTGCAAGACTCTTAATGCAAATGAGCAAATCAGTCCTAAGTCTGACGTCCGTGTAGGTGAATTAGCTTGCCATGGTTTTCCGTGCGTACATTTGGGTTCTGGGCATGTGCAGTTTCTACATTCAATACTTACCTAATGTTACAAACCATGGTACTTACCGCATCAAGGGTCATCTGTCTGCTGCCCTTTCTGGCCATTACCATGCTTCCAGGACTATTTCATGGGCACTGCCATCTTGGAATAATCACATGACTTTTTCCAGCCAATCGGAGTCCAGCTCTAGGAATCACATGACCAGGGTATCCAATCCAAACCCAGAGCACTGTGTCCATGGTGTCAGAACAACTTGGTCATTCAAGGTGCCTGGTTCCTGTTAACTACTTGGGAGATCTCTGTCTGTGGTCTTCAGCTTGCAGCAATCAGCCTGCAAAATAAGCCAGCAGTAATCAGCCTGATTATCCCAGTCAGCAGTGAACAGTCTTCAGATTTCTATTCTAGCTTCAGACTTCTGCTGTTTGCAGATTGTTAGTCCTGTTCCAGTTCACGTTCATTCCTTTTCCAGTCCAGGTCAAGTCAAGTTCAATCCACTCCTGGTCCAGTCCAGGTCAAGTTAAGTCCTGTTCCAGTTCATGTCCATTCCTGGTCAAGTCCAGTCCAGTTCTGGTCAAGCCCTAGTCCAGCTAAGCTTATCAAGTCTAATCCATCCTGGTCAAGTCTAGTCCAGTCAAGCTTGTTGTTTTGTCCAGTCCAGCCAAGCGTGCCTTGTGCACTCTAGTCAAACTTGTTTAGTCCAATCCAGCCAGGTCTGCCTTGTCTAGTCCAGTCAAGCCTTCACGTGTATCTTAACCCTTTGCATGCTAACACAGGAGCAGATCACATATCAAACCCTCTAACTTCCAACACCACGCTGAAACCCTATCACGTCTCAGGGAAACCAGAGCGGATACCTAACCAGGTCAGTCCGTGATACTTGAGTATGAATACAGTCCAACGCCAGGAGTATTGGAATGACAGGACATGCTGGCTCCTGTAGTGAAAACTACACATCTTCCCTTTATTAAGCTCCCCATGTCTGATGGATCTGCAGATAAATGGAGTCTTGCCCCCAAATAATAATACAGTACAAGACAAATGACACCGAATTAAAGGGTTAAACAAGTGGCATTTGGAATTTTATTTGTTAAAGCTAATGGGGTTAGATTTTAATTGCCTAATTGTTATATTACTCTTAAATTTGATGGGGGGCCACAAGCAATAGCAGGTACAGCAGTCACACAATCCAATATGTAAACACATCCAGCTTGCTCCTTTACCTCAGCATTCCACTCAAATGCAATAGCTGGAATATGGCTAAGACATGACAAACCAGACAAGACTCAGTGACTGCTCATGCTGCCGTCCACAAGACAGCCACACACTGAATGCCACCACCACCACACTGCCAGCTTGCTATTGCTTTACCGATAACAAGAACCACAGCAGCCATTACACAATAGATAACAATAAATTAAAAGGGTAGGAAGGTGATCAAATCCAAGTAAAAAAAAGAGGGACCTCACACAGGAAACGGCTTGTTAAATAGCACCTATGACAGTGGATCACAAGGTTAGCTGCATGTCCTGCAAATCCCCATGTTTAATCTAATTTGGGTTTATTCAGCCATCACCTTTTCTATTCTACCATACTATGCAATAGTCTAGTGCTGGCTAATCTAAAATGGGCGGCCTATGCTTGTCCTCCCTCTTATTCATTTTGGAGGACTATTTGCTGTTTTGTTTTTTGTTTCTTGTTCTTTATTTCATGTATTTATTTCAGAAATTTTTTAAAACAGGAAAGTAAACAAAAATAAGCACCCTGCTGCTGACATCATTATGGTTCAATATACAAGAGTCCTCTCAAGTACCTATGGTGTTTTTTCTATAAGATGTCTGTCTAATACTGTGTATTTAAGCATATAGGGCTCTATTTACTTACCATTATGTTTTTAAATGAATGAAGCTGTTCCAGGCTCGCTTCGGCTCACAGTGAGGCTGGCAGCTTCATTCATTTAAATTTACTACTACTCACCCCTCCGGCGAGGTCCCGCGATGATCTCTGTGGTCATCACAGGAGACTTCATTCATACTTCATATGAATGAAGTCCTGCACATGTGCAGAGACTCCGAAGTGGGACTTTGAAAATTTCAAGTCCCGGCATTAAAAACACTGCGAGTCAGACGCGTGTCCCGGACAGGTGAGTTTTTCTTTTTTGTTATTTTTAAAAAAAAAATGTTTTAAATGTATTTATTTACTTTTTTGATAAAATATAATTTAAAAAAACAACAACATTATTTTCATTTTTTTTTACACACTGATTTATCCCAGCGGTTTCCACATACATGCCCCCCCTTTTCCTCCCTCTAATAACAGCTATTAGGGGGAGGAAAAGGGGGAAATATGGGGACATCGCAGTGATAAAGGCACTAACGCCATCTTGAGATGGCATTAGTTTTACACTGGGAGCGGAGACATTTAAAAGATATTAGGAACCGACGTCCCGCTCTGAAAAGAACGGGCCGGCGGAGAGACCTGACGTTTATATAGATCGCCATGGAAACTGCTGTTTTCCATGGCGATCCATGGTTTGTAAATATTAACAGCTTCATTTTCATGTGATTATGCCCATTTTCATATGAAAATGAAGTTTGTAAATGGACCCCACAGTAACAAGAAAACACAAGGCTACACTATTGAAATATATGAAATATGCGCAAGTGTTTATATAAATGGAAGAGGTGTACCCAAGGACCAAAAGCAACCACTGTGTAAATACAAGGAAGAAATAACAGATCTGGTGCTCCATTAGTGGCGGATTTAGAGGGGTATGATCTGGGCGATCACTTTCCCCTAGAGGTGTGCTAACCGGATGCCTAACTGCTGTCACGTTATTACAGGGATACAACAGGGGGAGGAAGTGGAGAAACCAGCCGGCAAAATGATAGTTCTGCGGGTTAGAGCTGTGACAAGGGAAGGGAGGGAGTGGAGCCTTATGGTTCAGAGGGACCCTTGTGGCCTAACATTACACAGGGACCAAACATTCTATTCAGTGGGGCGACCTGCAGGGTTACCAGTGCATCTGATTTTCCTGTCTTTATTTAGAGCCGTTTTCCAGTGTCTCCATAGAAACAACACCCTCCCCAGGCACTCTAGTGATTGGCTATTCTGGATTGATAGACAGGGGTCAAGCTAACATAATTCCACAGGATTTAAAGAGCAAAGAAATTCCTACATTATGGAGGCTGTACAGAGAAACAGGAGGAAGAGGAGTAATGAGGCAGAAGGAGGAGGTGTGAAAGACAGGAAGATGAGTCATAGGGGTATATTTACTAAAGTCGATTTTGCCAAAAAAGACCAAAGTGCCAGGACCGTATTTTGTAATTTATTACAAAACAGTGTGGCCACCTGTGGTAATTTTACAGAGTAGGGGGCAATATAATGCATTGTAAATGTTTTAAATGGAAGAGGTGTACCCAAGGACCAAAAGCAACCACTGTGTAAATACAAGGAAGAAATAACAGATCTGGTGCTCCATTAGTGGCGGATTTAGAGGGGTATGATCTGGGCGATCACTTTCCCCTAGAGGTGTGCTAACCGGATGCCTAACTGCTGTCACGTTATTACAGGGATACAACAGGGGGAGGAAGTGGAGAAACCAGCCGGCAAAATGATAGTTCTGCGGGTTAGAGCTGTGACAAGGGAAGGGAGGGAGTGGAGCCTTATGGTTCAGAGGGACCCTTGTGGCCTAACATTACACAGGGACCAAACATTCTATTCAGCGGGTGACCTGCAGGGTTACCAGTGCATCTGATTTTCCTGTCTTTATTTAGAGCCGTTTTCCAGTGTCTCCATAGAAACAACACCCTCCCCAGGCACTCTAGTGATTGGCTATTCTGGATTGATAGACAGGGGTCAAGCTAACATAATTCCACAGGATTTAAAGAGCAAAGAAATTCCTACATTATGGAGGCTGTACAGAGAAACAGGAGGAAGAGGAGTAATGAGGCAGAAGGAGGAGGTGTGAAAGACAGGAAGATGAGTCATAGGGGTATATTTACTAAAGTCGATTTTGCCAAAAAAGACCAAAGTGCCAGGACCGTATTTTGTAATTTATTACAAAACAGTGTGGCCACCTGTGGTAATTTTACAGAGTAGGGGGCAATATAATGCATTGTAAATGTTTGTTTTAGGCACACATGTATGTTAATGTATTTGTGTATGTTTTTTGGACACTGTATTTTTTTTTTGCCACTGGATACAGTGCAGCATGCTTAGAAAGCTTAACATGCTGACGCTGATATTACTACAAGGCTAAATAGGAGGTTTAGTTCACTAGAGCTATAATGGGTGGGTTAAGCTCACCTGCCCAGCATCAAGACACCTCCTGTAGATGAGTCCCTAACTGTGTTGCAATATTTGAACTACTATTTGAAAATGTGCAGCGTCCATATTGAGGAGGGGACAGGCTCCCAGAAGGAACTAAAACAGTAACAAGAAAACACAGTCCATGCTTCTGTTCAAACATATGTGTTTAAGCATATGCCTATAATTCACTTTCTGAGCTTAGCATTTAATCTACCATATGGTATACTAATTAACTTGAACACTTGTCAAGAAGAAAACTTCAAATACAAATGCATATATAAAGAAAGATTTAGTATACATTGTAGGTTTCAGATTACCAAAAAAACAATTATACAAAAGCCATTTTAAGGGCGTTCCGATCACCGCTGCGAAAATGACATTTTCGAAATTTCACAACTAACAGCTAATTGTCGGCTGTGTATGTTTAGAAAATGTCAGAAAATAGAAATTTTACGCCACAGACCAGTCACAGGACATGACAGTTGCTGACGCTCCGACAGGTTAGTGCAGGTTAGGGGATGTAGTGTAGCAGGGTAGTCTTAGGATTAGACTGCGGAGAGGGGATAGAGCTTAGATGGGAAGTCTTAGGGCCATATTTACTAAGCTGCGGGTTTGGAAAATTGGAGATGTTACCCATAGCAACCGATCAGGAACATTCACTGGGGCCGTTCTCAGCGGCAAACCTCACCCATTTTGAGAACTGATCCAATTTACGGTTTATCAAATTTCAGGGAACAGAATGGTTCAACCCCAAGAACATTATTTTCTTTACTGTCAGCATATGAGTAAAAGCAGTATATAGAAGATATTACATTACCAGACAATGATACCAGTATGAATAGAATGGGGTAAGAAATATAATATAGAGCTTAGCTGTATAAAAGAAAAAAAGTCATAAAACATTAGAAGCCAAGTAAAAATGGAAACCAAGTGTTATACATCTTATTTTCTGCAGCCCTCAATTGGTTCTGTAATGTAATTTTAAGACCTTTAAAGAACAAAATACCTTGTAATATTACCTCTGCTTTCCCAATTAGCTAATAAAAACCATCATGTTTCTCTCCAATTACTTGTTTTTTTACATCTCTAAATGTTACTGAGCTAAAAAAGATTTCATCAAAGGCTGTTGCATTGCTAATCCCTCCAGCAAGCATTAAATTGGTCCACTCTATGTCCTTTGCTTACAAATCATTATACTCTAGAGCCCCACCAAGTCTAGAAGTGTCTCAATTAAGGGAAAAGATAAAGAAGCATTAAGCTATTTTACTAACTGTGATTCAAATATCTTAAATAAGAAAGTGGAAACTTGCACCAACTTAAACATTTCCACAATCTTTCATATGCATGAGTTTGTTATTATTGGAGAAAAAAACCAGAAACAAGTTTGAGGGCAGTTTTCCTGTATAACAGTGATAGGGCCAGTTTCAGACCTTGCATTTTCTGTATGCATAGAGGTATGTAAGTCTGCACGGAAGTCGATCCCCTCTCTTGTGCAGTTAGCAGCATTTACGCTGCCTTAAGGGTCCCATGTAGACACAGAACTTTTAAAACCAGCCCACACTGTAAAATGTACATGTTCCACCTGCTCACCTTCTGGAGCTTACGGATGTGCCGATTGTGTAAGGCTTGTGTCATAATCAGCACCAGTTCTTTTTTTATTTATTTTCTTGCTTAAAAACAAAAATTGGTGTCACAGTCATGGTAGATATGTGCAATAATCATTTTGTTTTTACTTTCAATGGACCAGACTCCCACTTAGGAAGGTTCTGCTTCTTCATTGTGGAGAATTAGGAAATACCCTACTATGCATGTGTAGTAGGTCATTTAGGCAATCTACGTACCACTTAGGTACATAGATTGAGTATGTGTGGTCCTTAAAGACCGCTCGTAGTAGGTTAGGAAGAAGGAGGCGTGCCAAGGCAGCCTCGGGGTGTATTTTGGTAGCAGTGGGTGGGGGGAGGGATGTAGATTATCCGGGGAGGGCGGGGGAGACATTCTCTGTGCGTATTTTCCTTAAGTAGGAAAATAAACATGGTAAGATAAGGTAGCTTATATTCGGGGCTGCACAGGAGAGTTAGGTGCATATTGGCCAGCACCTAACTCTGTCTATACTCTGAATACAGTCCAATGTCTTCAATTGAAAATGTAAAAGTCCATTATTACTTGCAGAAATCTGATTGCTGTCTGTTTTGCTTAAACCATGTAATAAAGGGTCCTGTATCCGCATTAAAAAGACAAAAGCATGTTATTTGAAACCCCATCCATCATTTTCCGTTCAGTACATTCTCACCATCTCAAACCTACTCCCCCACATATGGGCAGCACCTGCTTAACTCTCCCTCACATACATTCTAATCACTGTAGTATTTGGTGTCCTTAGGGGATGGGGGGACCTATGTACAAATCCAGCACAAGGCCCCCCTAACATCTTAAAACGCCCCTACCTCTGACACAGGTGTTTGCTGACAGAGAGACGGAGACTTGCAGTGTAGTATTCTATTGGCAGACTTTACATCAATGGAACAACACTTTTTAATGAGAATCAGGGTCACAGTAGCACCCACCAGCAGGTGCAAGAGAAAATATATGTATCTATATGAACTCCTGCATTACCCAATACATGCTCTATTTTACCTATTAGAAAAACTTTTGGCACAAAATAAAATACATTCACCGAGGAACAGCAATGCTATAAAGTTTTTTTCTTCTGTCTGATGTTCCTTAAAAAAAAGAGATTAATGTAGCCTACAGTCTGAAATGCAACTATGCTTTTAAATGCAAATATTATAACAAGTATAACACACAAAAGCATGAACTATATCAATTATTCCTAGTAGGCATATGTAAAATACCTTGTTTGTAACACGCTGCTTAATTTGAATTTCAAGATTCTTCTATATAAAGAGAATTCATCACATCTGAACAGGCAACGGATAGCTTTATTTTAGTGATTCAATTATTGGTTCATTTACAGTAAATAAGCACTCTTTAAATAATGAAATATATTATCAACAACCCAAGATTCATAATGCATGTTCTAATGAGTTACCATATGAGATTCGCAAGGTGGGTGGGCATAGGTGTTTAAATTGTACTCTAAGGGCTTACACACATTTCAGTATTCTGCATGCACAGAGTTGCATACAGAACACTTAAGAAAGGGTCGTAGCCACAGATCTACCATCCACATGAAGGAGAGCAGGGGGAGTGCACTGTTTTCCTGCATGTGGAATTCTGGATAGCTAATTCCATAGCATTCGCAACGGATTATACTATTAATTCTGGATCAGGTGCTTTTTCTATAAATCAGCATGACACACCCTAACTAAAACCACACTCATTTTGCAAGTGTAATAATTTACTGGGACCATCCCTGAATCTATGGGTGCAGCTTGGCGATATGAACAGCCCTTTTTAAACCACCGAATTCTGAAGTGGCTCCCAAAGCGATTGCTTCTGCCTCAAGGAGGAGGAGCAATTGATCATCCCTGGAATTAAGTCTCCACGCCGAAAGGTGAGTATTTATCCTAACCTAACCCTTACCTTAATCCCTACCCTATACCTCCCCATCCATTACCTTAATCCTAACAGTCTCCTCCCCGCAGCCTGACCATAAGACTCCCTTCCCCACAGCCAGACCCTAAGACTCCCTTCCCTGTACCCTAATCCTAAAATTTCCTTTCTTGCAGCCTAACCCTAAAACTCTCCATAGAGTCCTACTCACCTGTCCGGTCGGTGGGACGGGTCTACGTCAGCGTTTCTGAATGAACGAATGGAAAAGTATGGCGATCTGCATACAAAAAAAAATTTCTAAATAATCTTTCGGCTGTCTCTATTTTGTTATCAGCATGTTCGCAATGGAGACTGCATCCCGAATCTATGTACTTTATTTATGCTAGGAATAAAAACATCTTCAATTTAGTAAAGTATATGAACTTGAGTTAAATCCTTTAAATGTGTAGCAACAATTGGAGAAAATAAAAGATCTTATCTGCTTGATTGTAAACTGTCATTGTCCCCTCACACTGCTAAGCTAAATAGTGATCCAGTCACTTCTCATCTGTCCTATTTCTTTCCCATTCTTTTGCAGCAGAAGAAGCGATAAATCAGTCATTTCTTCTCTCATAGCAAATACTGGAAATTAAAACAAACATTTTTGGTAAGTGGCAGAAATGAGAACAGACCTGAAACCCCATTCAGATCCCCTGCTCCTGACCTTGACAGTGCTCTCATGGTTGTGTGCTCCCTTGGACAGCTTCTACTTGCATCTGAATAGATTAAACCTTGATCTCATTTATTATCTCAAGAAATAGTCTCAAGGTCACAGGGCTGGAAATTTAATTATGGTGGCAGTATATTAAGTGGCAAATTTAAAGATGCTGAATTGCAGTAATTAATTTTTTGGACGGTGGTCTCTAGGGAGCAGGTTTCTTCTCCTAGTGGGTGTTAGGCATTTATCACAACCATTGAGCTTGACAGCTGTCTTTTAGTTTTTAAACTGCTTCATTATTCTTCTTTTATTGCTGCCTTTAAAAACACTAGACAACTATATCCTCTTTTATTGTAATATATGTCATCTGCTTGTATTAAGCAATGCTTCACCTTCACTATAAAACATGATTCCTGGGCTGCCACAAGCTATTGTACCAAGGCCGTGCTATAAGTTGAGACAACGATTACCCTTCACTGACACCTAGTGTTAAGGCAAGTGATACAGTATTACTGGAATTCCTAATCCCATTTGCAGTATCCCAGCAAATGTGTCTTTTCTTATTGACTGATGCCATCTAAAACCACTGATTATTTACGCTTCACAACAGCTAATGATTCTGGGAGAAAACTACACAGTTTTTTTTTTTTTAAAGGTAAAAGCCTTTGGTTGTTTATAAATTTCAGCTCAGTTTTTTTTGTTTTGCTTTTTTATTTTTCTGATTCAGGGTGATTTTAGGACTTCTTTATCAGCGGTACTTTACGGTGATTATAAAGATAACTAATCTACCCAAGGCTTGGCTATGTGTTATGCCTACTGATACATTGTGATCCAATTTTGGCTTAATTACATTGTCAGTTTTTTTTTCTCTTTGGTGTGCAGCAAATGAATGACATGTCTGTGGACTCATTCTTTTAACTTAATCATTTTTTCTATTTTCGGACCTAATGAATGAATATTTGTCAATATTTTTTCGCATGGCTCGTGAATTTACATATTTTATATAAGTAATAATAAATGCTAAGTTTTAATAGGGGTGCATATACAACAGTGGCCCCTTTCTCTCTCCTTTTTGAGACCTCTTTGATCTCAAAATAACCATTTTAAACATACAATATTTGCCACTATGTTGCACCCTTAGCAACCTGAATTAACCCTATGTTTATACTTACACCTTATCAATTTATTGTGTTTGGAATCAGGTTAGCTACTTTTCTCTGTGCAGATTTTCAAATAAATATTCTTTAAATTTAATCCAAAAAGTGCTGGAGCCTGAGACAACAGTGCGAACCAAATGCACTAGGTGAAACTTCAATACAAAAGCCACTGCCTTCAGAGTCTGGGCATCGTTCTTTTAACACTTGGGATCAAAGGGGTAACCATTCGCATCCTGGATTCCTGGCTCATCATTGGTCTTGGGGTTTTTCTTTGTTTCCAGTCCAGAGATTAATCAGCATATTTGAACAGGGTTTCCAAACCTATCTAGCAGGGTTATTTGACAAAACATTTCCTATCATACTTTATTAATACCTATAACTTGCGATCGATTTATGCAATTTTTCACCGGAAAATAGCATCACTAATACATTGTATTTCTACACTACAGGTCTAAATATGATATAAGTATAACATTCATACATAGATCGGTAACAATTTGCTGATTAAACCATCTGTGAATATAAAATACAACTTTAATAAATTGGAAAGCGTTTGCACATTAAACATGAACAAGTCCTATATGAAAATATGAATGTCAGTGTGTTTATTAAAGAGTCATATCGTACGATAGAAGAGCCCATGAAAGTACGCACGTGCACTCTAATGCGCGTGCATAGTTGCGTAAATCTGCATTCATATTTTCCCGCACTTTTCTGAGGTCCTTTGTTCATGAACCTTTGCAAAGATTCATTTTTATATTTAAGTCTAATACCGATGTTTTGATTCGGTTTCGACAGTGTCATCAAATGTGTCTATATGTTTAGCAAAGTTATATAATTTATAAAAAATAAAACTAAATTCATAAAAATAAAAACAAGGCTAAAGACTACACAGGTTATTTAATGGTAAAGATATATAGCAAGTCTATTTCTATTTCATGTACACACAGTTCTTTTTTGGAGGAGTACACAAGAAATGTCAAACTGCTTCTTCCTTTTAAAGGAAAACGAAATGTCACATAGGACCTGATCCAGACCTCCGCGTGTTTTCTGTATACACAGAGAACTGTAAGTCCGCACATTAGCAGGAAGTGAACTCTCCTGTCGCTCCCCTACCACTTGTCCAGAACGCTACCTTTAAATCTCCACATGGATCTGCATCCATCTGAATGCCTATCCCAGACCCCAGTGTGCAAACCCACTGCCAGAAAACCACCCAGCTTCTGCAAGCAACCTGAGGAAATTAGGTGACTTTATTATCTTAGGTTCAGACCCACAGCCTTAGCAGCTGTGCACTGAAGTCTGGTCAGAAGCACAGTGTGTGCTGTGCTAAAAGCCCCTTATATAGTTACCAAAATGAAAGCAACTATAGAAGGGCTGTCATTTCTGACGTCAATCTAATTACAGCTTCAGACCACATTTAATGATAATATTATTTATTATAATTATATGAAAGGTAACCAATCTGATTTTATATTCTTTTAGTTTAAAGAATTAAAATACACTCATATAACAAACACAATTCCAGGGTTGCCGACTATTGAAAGCTTCCCTCCGGGAGAACCCGGAATGAAGCCATAGATTACTGTGAGGGGCGGGGCTTAATGACACAAAGCAAAATGCGTCATTAAGCCCCCTCCCTTTCAATCACCAGTGTGATCTCAGGTGTTAAAGGGGTGGGCGGGACTTGATGACGTCAACAAGTCCCGCCCATCCCTAGTAACTCTAGGGATTACACGGGCGCTTCTTTGGGTGTCGGGGCATGCAAGAGATTTGCCGGCTCTCCAGGGCTACCGGGAGAACGGCCCAAATTTTGGGAGTCTCCCGAATATTCCAGGAGAGTCGGCAACAAAAGTCAGACAGGTGCTGCAACATCTAAAGAAATACTGGGATGAAAAAGACTAAACTATGTTTTCACTACAAATCTGAAAGTTCCCTTATTAAAATTTTGTCATAAAAGGTTTTTAGCATTAAAATGAATAATTCTGCCATTCTAAGAAAAGTAGTATATGGACGTATAAGGTGGATAAAATACATGCAGGCATAAAAATAAAGTTTAGGGTATTTTTTGGGGATGTGTTTTGATGCTAAGATGGTTTGTTTTGCGAAAGACGATCTTGAGGCTTGGTAACAACAACTCCTGGCAGTTTCTTGCTCAACCGCAGAGGTCCTGCAACTACTAAAGCCCTGAAGATTCTGATGCCGACAGATAGGTTTTCTTCCTAAAGGTTAACTATCCCCTTCCCACAACCTAACCTTAACCCTCCCATGCTTCTCGCAGCCTAACTTTAACGTTCTCCTTCCCACAGCCTAACCCTAATTGAACGTGGAACAGGTACATTGTTGAAATAGGTAATTTTGCATTGCGAGTCCCTGCTGTAAAGGCTCGCATTGCGAATTAGGGGCAGCTGAAAGCTGTTTTTGGGCTGTCCCTATTTGGAATGAGAGCCCTCTCAGAATTTTTTTAATGAATGAGAGGAAGCGCCACCGCCGGGGACTTAAGGTTAGGCTGCGTGGGGGTAGACTTAGGGTTAGGCTGCGGAAGGGACTTAGTGTTAGGCTGTGGGGGGGGCACTGGGGTTTGGGTTGAGGAGCGGGTTGGGGGAAACTCACCTTTCGGAGCACCATGGTCAGCATAAGCAATCGATATCCCAGATAGTTTGGAACTGGCTGGGAGTGAATGGCCCTTTTTTGAATGGCTATTTTGAAACTACGGCAGTGTCTGCCTATTTTACTAATGAAGGAGAATACAAACATTCTTTCCCCTACCCGGCTCCTTACCATACCTCCCCTCTCCCACTTTATGCACCTAAATGATATGTAGATTGCGTAAATGAGCTACTATGCATGATGGAGTTGCAAAGGCATTTTCTTGATGCAGGCTATACCTGCAAGAGTGTTTGCCAAGTGCAGACTGGAACTGGATGGGAGATTTGCTGGATGCAGACTGGAAAGGCAAAAGAGATTAGCAAAGTAATAACTAGGGATGGAATTTTGCCTAAGAACCACCTGCTTCTTAAGTGCAGTCTTTTACAACATTACCTACCATTTAGGTATGTGGATTCAGTACTTTCTTTAAAGACCACATGTACTTTACAAAGTTGAAAGAGGCGTGACATAGCAGCCTCTGGGCGGATTTAAGAAGAGTAGGGGGGGGGGAAGGTAAAGAGATGGGGATGGCAGAGGAGGGAAAGGAACGTTTGTATTCTTCTTCTTAAGAAGGAGATTATTAAAAGGGAGTTAGGGCACCTTCTTAAAGGGGGATCTGGTGTGGGAGGGAGCTTTAACTTAGGTGCGGATACATACAAGTGTGAACACGGTTCTAGGTTTCCACAGAGCTTAACACAGGAACAGATACAATGTACTAGTTGTACTGGCATAGAGTACTCCTTTCTCCTATTGTGTGTCTGGAATGGCTTGAGTGTGTTGCGACTGATGCATAGGGATCAAGGGCCTGATCCAGATTTACACCCGGGAGTGTTTTTAAGCTTTCCATAAGCGTAACAGCAGCCATTTGTACTTACTGCGCAGATGTTATACAATGAAACTCTAAGCGTATGGGCTTTGAGCGTACCAGCATCGTAACAACGTTTGAATGGGCGTGCCAGCCATACGAAATTCGTAATTACGCTTCGAGGGCAGAGTGAGGTATTTAAATCGTACAGTATGGGCATGCTAAGCGTCGTAACTATGCAAGGAGCCTATGGACGACCACGGTTACGCTCAGAAAAGTTAGGGTAGGGTGTGGTTGGCGTAAGACGGCATAAATACAGACAATTAAAGGGAGTGCCTAGGGGAGTGCTTCGTAGGCATGCTGGCGTAAATACGCTACACACAAGGGCGTTTCATTAGCATAGGTCCGGATCTGGCCCCAAGTCACTAAAACCAACATCACACCTATGGATAGTGCTGGAATGCATAGAGATGCCAACGTTCTGGAACTGCGGCTGAGCACAGTGGAGAATGGGGGGAGTGTAGATAGAGACCTTGCATGGCAAGGGTTAATGTCATGCTACTAATTATATTAATACACCCAATACGGGAGCCCTGTAGGACCAAATCTATTCCAATGAATAACGCAGCATTAATAAAGAGAGTTAACTAAATAAGGAGTTAAAAAAAAGCTTACCTGCGTCTGTTCATGTCTGTTATTTTTATATTCTGTCCTGTCTGCTTTCTCTTCTCTTCTTCTCTTCTCCAGTGTGCCTCTATTTGCTCTTTCTCCTCTCTGTCATGTCTGCACCTCTGATCACCCTCTTCTTCCCCATCTACCTCCTTCATGATTAGGATCAGTTTCAGAATGAATTACTGATTAGGGTTGGGGTTAGGGTATAGGTGATAGGTAAGATAACAGCCCCATCAGATAGAGGAAAGTCAATCAGTTAACCCTGTTCCATTAGGTTAACTGTCAGATTTCCGATTTTTCTAATTCATATCGCATCCATATCTAGACTGTGCTAAACATTTAGGCCTGTGACTTCATCTGAACTAGTACAAGTAAGTTTAAAGATTGCAATACTATTTCTATACAAAGAACCAAGATTGTAGTAAAAAGCTCATACAGTAATTGTCCAGTGTGACATTATTGGCGGATTTCCCCCCCCCCCATACGTCCGTAATTTACCGATAATAGCTACTACGCATGCATAGTAACTATTTTACGTAATCTACGTATTGTTTCGTTACATAGATTGCGTAAATGTGGCCTTTAAGACTGCATTTACGCAATCTACGTAACAAAACGATATGTAGATTACGTAAAAATAGTTACTACACATGCGTAGTAGCTATTATCGGTAAATTATGGAAATATGTGCAATATGTGAATCCGGGCCTAAGTTATGAACACTGGAGTGTGATGCAAGGATCAGAGGAAAATGAAATAAGGAATGCTGTGAATTTATTGCAGAAAGTGAGACAAATATACAAATCAAACGATTTAGGGTGCAAAAACCCAAAAGCTCAATATATCATTAATGACACTACATTAGAATCTACTGAGGAGGAAAGAGATCTCAATTTCATGTTACTTAAAGGTAACCAAGCAATATAACAAAGCAATGAGAAAGGCATGTCAGATACTTAAGCGGGATCAGTAGCAGAGAGAGAAGCAGTGATACAACATTATAGGTCATTGGTACGGCCTCACCTGGAATACTGTGTTCAGTTTTGGAGGCCAAATCTCCAGAAAGACAGAACGCAAAGAAAAGCAACTAATATGATACATGGAATGTGTCACAAAACATACCATGAAATATTACCAAGAACCAAACATGTATAGTTTGAGCACAGAAGGAAAAAAGGAGGAGGGATGCAGTCTGCGGAATGAAAGTTCCATTATCGCAATACAGGCAGCCAAAAGCTTCTTAGCTTTTTAGCTTAGCAAAATCTTTTTTGCTAATTTTTTGGTGATTGTTAACGGCAATTTTGTGGTCGCCAAATTTACTAAAGGTAAATTTGACACACTTTTTCAGTTTTAAAACTTGCCATGGCGATTTTTTTCAATATGTTACATAGCAATCACTAAGCGTCGCTTAGTAAAATCTCAGTGCTTTTTTGTGCAAAAGTGCCATTTAAAAGTGCCTACTGTGTGTGTCACTTTCATAAAATGCGACACACACTTTGGCTGCAAAACACATGTAAAAATCTTTTACATAAAGATGGCTTTTTGTCCTTGTGGAAGCCGCAGTCCACTCCATCATCCTCAGGGTTCCAAAGCTAATGAGTTTTCAGTAATTAGAGGTCCCCCTTTTATAGTCTTTATAATGAAAAAAAAACCTTTAGTAAATGAGGCCCTTAGGGTCAGACTACGGGGAAGGGAGTCTTAGAGTCAGGCTCTGGGGAAGGTAGGGTTAGGGTAATGGTTGGGGGTTACATTCATATTCACCATTTACCCCTGCATCTTCTTTCTTCCATGGATTGATTGATTCTTCTCTGCGAGGCAGAAGCAATCGATTTCCCAGCCTCTTTGTAACTGGCTGGGAGAAAACGTCCCTTTTGCAAAAGGGCCATTCTGAGCGGGGACCAACATCCAGAGTAGATATGATAGCAGCTTTCAAATGTATGAAGAGACCTGATCCAGACCTCCACCCGTCGCCATCTTTATAGCGGGCGGATGCATAAAATCGACTGTTGTTGCCCTGCGTAACTAGGAAAAACTATAGTTTAAGATCGGGCGTCACTTAGTCTAGCGTAATTACGGTGGAGGGGGCGTGCCAAACCTATGCTCACCGTAATTACGCTAGATTTAGGGAAGGTAGGCGGGGGAGGTAGGGAGATGAGGCAGGGAGGGCAGGGTTTAGAGATTACGCCCCAGGTCCGGGTGTAATTACACTCTGCTATGCCGGCTGTAGTTAGGGTAACCTTCAGCCGGCATAACAGAGTGTACTTACGGCCGGACCGAGTGAGTGTCAGGAGGAGTGTATGTCGGTTACGCATCGGCGTTAGTCTGGATCAGGCCCAAGGGGTGTAACCATTTAGAGGAGAGTGACATTTTTCAAATGAAGATGTGCAATAGAACACAAGGGCATGCGTAACCTGGTGGGTGATAGGTTCGAAGGAAATTTGTGGCAAAATTACTTCACTAAATATATAGCTATAACTAAATTGAAGGTAAAATAGAATCTAGGATTTAGGGTTACACAAACAACTGGACATACTGGATTGGCCGTCACTTTCTATATTTCTCTGTTAAATATTATGGTGATGGTCACTGTTTGATAGTGCTGTGCTCTCAACTTTTGAGTTTCTATGGTTATATGCTGAGTGAGATTGCAGATGGGCAACCTTAAGTTTTTTATTTCTGCAATATTTTATGTAATTCATTTTTCTTGACACTAAGAAGGAGTAAACAAACCAAGTGTAATGACCAACAATATCACATGCCCTTATGTATCCATAGGTGCATGTGGACTCACAGGGTCAGATTTACTAAGCTGCGGATTTGGAAAAGTGTTAATGTTGCCCATAGCGACCAATCAGATTTTAACTGACATTCTCTATTATGTAACAGAAAAGTGAGAGCTAGAATTTGATTGGTTGCTATAGCAATGCAATGTCTCCACTTTTCCAAACGTACAGCTTAATAAATCTGGCCCACAGAGTGTCTTCTCACAATGGGCCGTATTCAGAGATCTGTTTTTTCGGCCTGTTCCGTGCGTATTTTTAGGTATGTTTCTACTACGCATGCGTAGTAACTTTTTTTTACGTAGTTCACATAGACTATATATGCGGAAGGGCTTCACGGATGAAATTGTGAATCGCACGTTGGCACATACGTCCGGATCTGCATCATAAAAATACACACGGGAAAATTTAAACAGAAATGGGTGGGGGAGGCATTTAAATGAAAGAAAGTTGGAGCGATTATCAAGGTACGCACGGACGGAGGACATATACGTATGGGACTGCACACGGAAAGTTAGAGCTGGTCTATGGAGGTGTAAGTTCCCGACAGCACAGCCGAGAGAGGGGAGTGTCATGAGTGTGAGGGGGTTTGACATGCACCGTCCGTGCGTATATTTGCGGCCCGATCTGGACATGGATCTCTGAATACAGTCCAAGGTTTGCAAACTGATTTACAAACTTTTGTTCCTGCAGGTGCCTTCACTTTGATCCAGTATGTGGATAATCTTTTACTTTGTTTACCTACCTTTGAAACATCATTAGCAAAGCAGATATTAAAGCATTCAAAGTCAACAAGTAAATATTTATAATGATTCAAGGTATGTATTTGGTGATTTTGGTGCAAGATGAAAACATAGAGGGTACTTAACATCTTCAAGTACACCTAGTTTTCATGCAGCTATGGTTAAACAATTGATAGTAGCTATAAAACTGCCTTACTTCCTGTCCTAGCTATTTATCCTGTTTATATGGGAGCTGATAACATGTAGAATGGTAAAAGCTTATTGGTATGCTACAGGGTTTGCTACTATAGCAAAAGAAAAATGTGAGTCATGTTTGCTTTGTTTAAAAAAATTATGCTAGAAAAAGTGTCCCTACAGAACCAAGACCATTGTATCCAACCACAGGGTTTCAGAGATTGCAAATTGATTTTATTTAGTTCCCAAATGTTATTCCGAGTATATGTTGGAGGGTTACATTAGATTTTAGAGGATTACAGTACATGTTGGTTTGTGTTGATATGTTTTTAGGATAGGTAGAAGCTTTGGCTATAGCTACTAATATATTGTAAAGATATAATGCAAGACTTTTTATGTAGATACGGTTTCCCCAAACTCATTAAAGGTGACAAGGATACACATTTTTCAAGTGAAATGTTTCAGAGAATGTATAAAATGATGGGAATAGAATCAAAATTGCATCAGGAACAATATAAAGAGTAAATGGGGTAATTAGCCAAGCAAGATGCAAAAAGTGACCTGGTTTGAAGCCTCTTCTTTGGTGCTTCATAGTATTTGCACCACTTCCATACCACCTCTCATTATCTCTTCTTGTGAGATTTTATTTGAAACTCAACCAAGCCATATTTTATGCCCTTCAAGTGCACTGTGTCTTAAAAAGCTATCTACGTAGCGTTGTGTTACATAGATTGCGTACATGTGGTCTTTAAAGACCGTATGTATGCAATCTACGTAACGAACGCTACGTAGATAGTGTAACATAGTTACTACGCATGCGTAGTAGCTATAAACGGATAACTAGGCAAGTAAGTAAAAATTTCGGTACTGTGAACCGGTCCCTAAAGACAAACTCTTATATTCAAAAACAAAGACTGCTCTAGACTAATCAGTCAAGTTGGAGAAGAAGGTTTATGAAAAGCTCTTTCAACGTTATCGTTAACACACTTGGAACTTTGTTCTTTCAGATAATTTAAGATATTATCTTTGTGAGAGCATGAAAGAGAAGGTTGTGTGACTGGTATCCCATCACTAACAAGAAAACCTGTCCTTTCTCTTTTTAAATAGGAAACTGAGAAGTACCAAACATAAATATGCTAATAAAATTAATAAACAACAAATTCATGTATTTGACAGGAATCACACCCTCTTATAAGCACATCTGTGGCACATAGTAAAGATATAAATATTTGGCATTTACACATTGCTTCAATATGTTCAAATTTACATAGTATTACAAACGAGGTCTTACTTTTTAAAAAAGATAGTTTTTGTCAATGTTGTTTCCCAGTTTCATGAATTTGTTCATGTCAAAATGAGAACAAGATACCATAAGTGGACTGGAGACATAGAACTCTATATTAGATATATAGATGATATTTTGTTCATCATTCAACATTTGACGGCAACTGATTGCTTCATCAACATAAGAAACACAGAGCTGTCCCCTGCAACGGTACTTTCCAGCTATCCCATATGTACATACATGTGAAAAGAAATAACTTTCATTTTGAGGCAGCTGGGAGCTGTAGAGCTTGACAATATAAATCATTACTGAAATCGGAATAGACTTTGCATGAACTTGGTGTGTTCATAAATAAGGCATACACCGCACTTTGAAAGATTTGCCTTGATAAACTGTATACATTTATTACTACATTGTGGTTTAAAAAAGCTGTTTATGTGAACATGTAACATTGCGTGATACTGAATTTTAACATATTGGGGCAATTAGCGCTTATTATTGAAGTGTGCATCATAGTTTATCATATTACTGCTTGTCTAAATTTTAAACCCTCACGTTGAAACATTATGAAACTATTGTATAAACCAAAATGATATATCATATATTTTAGATGCATAAGGTGGACTGTAGAAGTTGAATAGTTAACTTTTCTTTTACTAGACTTTACTGGACTTTTAGTTAAATCAACATTTTGCCTGGAGCAACAAGTACAAGGGCTTATAAACAATTATGTTGGAACTAACACACAGACATATTATTTTCTAATCTAGACTAATAACATAGCAAGTCACGTAACCAACATATGATGCTTTCTTTCTCCCTGACCTGTCAATGAATTGTCCAATGTTTAATGTTAATAATTTGTTTCTAGAGTATAAGAGACTTGCGTAAAATGTATATTTCTATCATTTGCTTCTGGACCTCAGAAATGGAGAGTCTCAGAGAAGGACTTAGCTATAATTTTCAACAATAAATAAAACTTATGCAGACATTGGGGCAGATCCTGCTGTACGTTTTTCTGCGAATTTACGTGTGGTATACACGTAAATTCGCAGTTTAGAGCGTACTGCGCATGCGCACCGCAGAAAATACGCACATTCGCGTAGCGTATTTTCTAACGTAAGGCGAATTCACGTATTGCGAACGTAAGTAATTACGTGTGGGCGTGCCAAAATTACGTTAGAGAAGATTACGTGCGAATTACGTGAAGTAGGCGGGGGGGGTATTTAAAGTGTACAGTATGGGCGTGCTAAGCTGCGTACGTTCGCGTAGTCTGTACGCACGTTAGCGGACGTATGCTGTTACGTTTGGAAAAGTTAAGGTAGGGTTTGGGTAGCGTATTTTCACAAAATACGTCCGTGCAGGGGGTGTGTTAAGGGTAGCGTAGCGAATTTACGTACGCGAAAATTCGCTACGCGAACAAACGTAAAGCAAACGTTGTTCAGGATCTACCCCCTTGTCTACTAATTTTTGAAGATGAATAAGAATAGAAATTCTTCACTATTGACTTGATAAATAATATTGTTCAAAGGTAGGATGTTTTGGTGAATGAGTGCTCGTCTCACTTGTATGGACTGACAACTTCAGTACAGGCAATGCTTGATGAAACCAGTACTGATAGATGGTTGGTTGAGGCAGAGAAAATATGTGAACAGACTGATGTGCCAGCCATGTTCCCTATGAAAAGAACCTACAAAAAAGAAAAAACACCTTAAAGATTCCTCATCAGAACAACTGGATGACACGGTTCCTTATGCCAGAGAGTGTATGAGAAGAGCAGTTTTGAAAATCATGAATGCCATTTTAAGCCAGTTGAATTGACAAGCATGCAGTCTATTTCCAAGACGTTTACTTTCTTACATGGAGCTGAACTTTGCCTTACTGACAAAAGAAGAGCTAAAATACCAGGTACAACTGTTTCGTGAGAAGTATACAGAAGATGTTGACCCTGAAAAACTGTCATGTAAATTGGAAGCACTTCAAAGTTATGGAAAGGTTGAGTTTCCAAATCTCAAATCTCTCACTCCACTCCAGTTCCTTCAGAATATGTATAAACACAAACTCCATAAGTCCTTTTCCAACATCACTATCCATATATTACTTACCTTAACTGTTATAGTTACAACATGTGTGCACTCTTTTAGTAAGCACAATGGGCCGGATCTAGAACTACGTGTGCCATACGTTTATTCGCGGAGCGTATTTTCATGCACGTAAGTTCGCTACACTCCCCTCGGCACACCCCTTGCACGGAACGTATTTTGTCAAGATACGCTTCCCAAACCCTACCTTAACTTTTTCCAACGTTATGCTACGTGAATGTGCGTATTTTCTATGGTGCGCATGCGTAGTGCATTCTAAACAGCGATTTTACGTGTCCGCCACGCGTAAATTCGCTTCGACGCGTAGTTCTGGATCAGGCCCAATGGCTCAGTCAATTTCTGGACTTTGGCCTTTCCTCCCACATGCCAAAAACATTTTGTTAGGTTAATTGACTACTGACTAAATTAACTCTAGTGTATGTATATATGTATGTGCACTGATCTAAATGTGAAATATTGTCTGTAAAGCACTAAGTAATCTGATGGTGCTAAATAGAAACCTGTTAATAAAAAAAAATAATAAGCAAAAATTAAAAATCATTACCAAGAAACTACCGTACAAGACCATAATTCCTTTCCATTAAGCATGAGATTGACAAAACACCTAACTTTGACTCCATAACTTGAAAAATTAAGCTGAAATAAATATTTACATCCATATAACAGGTATTTGACCACTGTATTGGTACTGGTAAGTTTGTTACATGCTGCAGTATGGCAGCAGCGTGAAATGTTGTCATTGTTCTGTAGCAGGGTACTCCGGTCCATGTTTCTCCTGCAGCATTTCTTCTTGCTAGGGATTCTAGTTGATTACCTCGCAGCTGGGATGCCCTAACTGAGGATTTTGCTGTGTGTATTCAGCAGCTAATAGGGATGTGACTCTCCCCTTAAATAGCTGTCAGCTGATAGCCTCCTTACTGGTCATAGCTTCTAGCATCTAGTGTTTCTGTTGTTATATTAGTTCTTTACCTTTGATTCTGAGTACTACCTCTCTGTCTTGCTTTTTGTACCTTTATTCCTGTACCTCTGCCTCATGTATGTGTGAGCTGAGTAAGTTCCCCTGTTTGTTTGGTCTGTTTACTTGTTACCTGTGCTCTCTTGTGTTTTGTGCTAGGTCAATACAGTGCAGTATCTGTGCTTACCTTGTCTACTCACCTGAATGCCAGCTTGCCTGGTCAATCTTGTGTATACCCACTTACCTGGTTTACTCTCCTGTCCTGGCAGTGTGCTGGGGCAATTTTTCCCTTTGTGGCAATTTTTCCCTTTGTTTCTGTGGCAAGCAGATTAACCCCCTGCCTTTCATGCACCTGTTTAACATTTGCTTAATAAATTGATTGAGCAACTTCCATTCTGGTTTTACTCTCCTGTGCGCCAGCTCTTCCAGTCTATCTTGTCCTGATTTATCTTCCTGTGCATTCTTTGTGGACTTTTCTGTGCGCCAGTTTTCTGGACTATTCTGTGTCTTTCCTGCTGTCTGTACCTAGTTTGTCAGCTGCTCTTCAGCCGGGCCTGGCTGTTATTGAGCGGTCTCTTGCATCTGTATTCCCTATTTATTTAGTCTGCTCCCTGTGTGGTACTTGGTAGTGGCCTCCTACTTTCTCTGTCCCTTTCTCTGCAAGGTTGTCCACTGAGGGCCATGACCTGCTACTGGGGTGCAGCCAAGTCCGTCTCCACCATCATGGGCTCTGGCGATAACCACCTGGCAATTAGACTCCGTGCCTCGGTGGGTCAGTCTCGTAACAGAGTTAGAATATTTTAAAGTAACCCCAGTTCATCAAGAAAGTCATTTATTTAAAAAGTATTTTTAAAAGCTTGAATAATTTTGAATTACTGTATACTGTTACAAAGACAACTTTTAAAAAGTTAAAATTATATTATCTGAGAAAAATGTTTACATTTCTATTTTAGGAGTGCTTTAAATGTTTGTTTATACAGTTTTTTGTATAATGAATGTTACAAACACACATTATTTTGAGTCCATTTAGACTAGAGCACCTCACTATCTTTAAGTGTTGTATTTATTATTTAAACAACATTATAGATTCTCTGTACCAATTTAGGACATAAGCATTTGTTTACCTACATATCTTTGCTCTGAGCACCATGACACCTAAGTCTCTTCTGCTTCTCAAGGAAGCCTCAAGGAATTACAGAACGACCCTATGATTGTAGTAAGACAAGCCGATAAAGGGGGAGGGGTCGTGGTCCTCGATAGAGAAGACTACATTAAAGAGGCCTTAAAACAACTAGAGGACGAGACTTTTATCATCTATTGTCAAAAGACCCCACCAAGGACTTCCAGATGGAATTACTCACCCTTTTGGAGAAGGCTCTGGATAAGGGCCTAATCAATAGGGATGAGTTTCATTATCTTTACACTCTGTATCCAGTGGTATCCATCTTTTACCACCTTCCTAAATTGCATAAGTCCTTGGTTGACTACCCCCAGATGCCCTATAATCTCCGGGATTAATTCCCTAACATGCAGTTTATCTGCATATATCGATTCCCATCTTCAAAGTTATGTTGTTGGCCTTAAATCTCACCTTAGGGATACCATGCACCTGCTTAATAACCTGAAATTATTTGAATGGAAGCCTTATTACATCTTGGCACCCTTGGATGTTAAGGCTCTGTATATCCACACCCCCCATCAGGGGAGAGTTGAGGCAATCAGAGGTTTTTTGGATAGCGATGCAGGAGTCACTCCCGATTTTTGGGAATTTTTGTTACAGGCCATTTTTTTCATTTTGCCGCACAACTATTTTTCTTTTGAGGCAAAGATGTACTTCCAGGTGCTTGGCACTGCTATGGGCACCAGATCCACCCCGAGTTTTGCCAACCTCTACATGGGCAAGTTTGAGGATGAGTACATCTGGGGGGGCCTTTCGGGGCAAGTCTGGTGCTATACAGGAGGAACATTGATGACCTGTTCATTATTTGGGACACCCATTATTTTTCCATTGAAGATTTCACTTTATTTCTTAATACCAATCCATATAATTTACATTTTACCCTAACCTGGAGTGACTCATCCATCGACTTCCTTGATCTTAACCTGTACAAACAAGACAACAAAATTATGACAAAGACTTTCATCAAGACTGTAGATGCTAACAATTTTTTGTTCAGAGTGGGCACCACAAGCCCTGGGTGCAGCACAGTTTCACTCCGGGGGCTATCCAGAAAATCTATTGCAAAAAGCTTTTAAAGAGGCTCAAGCAATAGATCGAACTAAACTTCTGTCCCCCAAAAAGAAAATGAAAATGAGTATTGAACCCAAGAATAACCACATAGAAAGTGTAATGTTCATCTCTAAATTTAATAAAAATTAAAAACTACCAAGGAGATCATAGAGAAAAACTATCGTGTTTTGCTTTGTGTTCCCATTTTGAAAAATGTTTTAGATGACAAACCACGGGTTATATACAAAAAGAACCACAATATAAAAAACATCTTGACACCTAGTGAACTTAAACCCTTGAAGCCTACCACATCAGCATTAGACCCTAAGAGCGAGACCAATAACTGGTTACCATCCAGACCAGTTGGCTGCTTCAGATGCGGAGGACTGCGTTCACCTGTAGTTTTATATCTAATTGGACAGGCAAGTTTACTTCTACGGTCACCAAACAAAGTAACAGACTTAAATTCTTTGCCAATTGCGGAACCAATTATGTTATATACCTCCTCCAATGTCCATACTCACTACAGTATGTGGGGCGTACCATTCGGCCATTAAGAGAGAGATTTCGGGAGCATACAAGGAATAGCTTAGAAATCAGAACCACAGTGCATCAAGGCATTTTAGCCAGGTACACAATGGTAACCCCGAAGGTCTACAGGTTATGGTTATCGAGATGATAGACCCCACCTCCAGAGGGGGTGATCGATTTAGTTCCCTATGTCGCCAAGAGATTAAGTGGATCTTTAACCTACAAATGTTAATGCCCGATGGTCTTAATGAGGCCCTTGAGTTCACCACTTTGGGGTTCTGAGCTACCCATTCCTGTTTATCTATGGTTTTCTCAATACCCTTCAATACTCTTTTTATATTACAATCATCATACATTCCTTCTTTAATGTGATCCAGTGATTTCCAGGGACACATGTTTATATATGTTTATATGTGTATATGAGTTCTTATTTTCTATTTTTTTTTTATTTGTTCTCATTTATCCCTTTATCCATTCTATACCTCTCCAGGATGATTTTACACCCTTTAGCTGTTTATCTGGATTAGGAACTCTAAAGATCCTTTAAATTCAGCAGCCTATATTAGTATGGTTTATTATACATCTGTGCAATATCTATTTATTATTTATTTTTATTTTTTTATAAACATGCTTGTATAAGGAACTCTACCTTTAAATTCAGCAGCCTATATTAGTATGGTTTATTATACATCTGTGCAATATCTATTTATTATTTATTTTTATTTTTTTTTTTCATTTATCCCTTTATCCATTCTATACCTCTCCAGGATGATTTTACTCCCTTTAGCTGTTTATCTGGATTAGGAACTCTAAAGATCCTTTAAATTCAGCAGCCTATATTAGTATGGTTTATTATACATCTCATCTATATCTATTTATTATTTATTTTTATTTTTTTATAAACATGCTTGTATGACTGGTGTCAGACATTTAAAAAGTCCTGGTCAAGCTGTGCCTCTCATGGTGGTGGTGAACTACAAGTCCCAAGATGCTCTAAGACAGTGATGGCTAACCTGTGACACTCCAGGTGTTGTGAAACTACACTTCCCATCATGCTTTGTCAGGTATCTGCTATGCTTTTGCAGTCAAGGCATG
>WWET01002075.1:123039-140202 GCA_011038615.1 Limnodynastes dumerilii
ATTTAACAATGGAAACACCTCTAAACTCGAAGCAAAGGGTATGTATCTGAGTGTAGTTGTTTTAACGAGTTTAATTAAGTCTAATTAATATTTAATTTAATTTTATTCAAATTTATATGTTATTTAAACTTATTATTTTTATTTTTTTACCAAAGTTCTATAAGGATTAGGAATCATGGGCCGTATTCAGAGATGCGTTTTCACGGCCTGTTTTTAGGCACGTTTCAATTTCGCATGCAATTTTTACGTAGTTCACGTAGACTATACGTGCGGAAGTGCCTTACGGACGGACTTGAGAACCTCACATTAGTACATACGTCCGGATCTGCGTCGTAGAAATACGCACGGAAGAATTTAAATAAAAATGGGCGAAGGGAGGCATTGAAGGAAGGATAGTGAATGAAGGAAAGTGGGTGTGATTATGAAGATACGCACGGATGGGGGACATATACACACAGGACTCCACACGGAAAGTTACAGGTGGTCTATGGAGGCGTAAGTTTCAGAGAGCACGGCCGAGAAAGAGAGTGTCATGGGTGTGAGGGGGTTTGGCATGCACTATCCATGCGTATATTTGCGGCCCGATCTGGACACAGAGCTCTTAATACGGTCCCATATCCATATATGCAACTCCAAATGGGACAAACCAAACTATGAATGTAATATTAATATGAATATACAATAGCAACAATTTGATGGTGATGGTCTTTATTCACAATGACATTTCTTTATCTTTTCATGTCCTAGCGACATTCCCTTACAACTGAAGATTCTGGGAAAGCATTGCTCTGCCTATGAAGTTTCCGCATCTAAAACACTGCTCCAAAGACACCTATCATTATATTAACAGGTGTGGGTTTAATATTTATCTTGATATTTCTCGACTTCAACAACTACCATTATTCCACTAAGAGGATTTAATAAGGTAGTGTTGAATGATGCACAACTGATAAATTGCGACTAACTTATGCCATATTCACAGCCAGGACTGTGCTACGATGTTCAGCAACTCCCTACAAGCTAAAAATGTGTGCCCTTCTGTTTTGCAGTTTAACATTTATCACCAAGTGCCATATATTGCAATATAAATTTGCATGTCATAAAACACAAAATATTTTGTTCTTACCACAATAAAAGAAAGCACATTCCATTCACTACTATAAATACAGAAAGGGTTTCCCATACACAATTCACACTGCATCCTAGTTACTGCCATACAATAAAGACTGCATCATAGAGACTGCCACCACTAACCAATACACACTGCCTAGTCAAAAAATTCATAGTATTATATTAATTAAATGATATATATTTTAAATAATATCATATTAGATTATCTCCTATTATCCCTCCACCCCTTATCCTGTCATTTCTCTTTACAATATTCCATTGATTCCCCCTGGATGCAACCCACGTAAATAGGTCACTAAAAGGTGTGTCCATACTGAATTATTGCCCCTGCTTCCCTCTTCTAACAAGTTACTCTATCACCGACACTTCCATGTCTCTGTTAAATCCACCTTAACTGCTCATTCATAGAACTTGAATCTCAATGCTTTAAGTGATCCTCCTCTAAGGGCCTTATTTCCATGATCTACTTTGAGTTAGCAACATCTTTAGATAATGTGAATACATATGAAGGAGCCTCGGCAGTGGACTTGAGGGTATCTTTAGACTCGTGTGAGCAGGAAGATACTAGAGAGAATGTCAATCTCTCTAACTTTCATTTTGCTGGTACTACTTCCCAGTACAGTGGCCAAACTCACGGACACTGCAGGAAAGGCTGTACCCTTCAGGGCACCAATATGCAGATATGACGGCAATGCACCAAGATCAGGGTGCTCTAGTCCACTATTAGGGATATTTTTTCCCTATTTTTGAGCTCCATTCATATAATATCTTTTTCTCATTTCTTCCACCAATTTTCTTTCTATATCTCCTATATGGCCATTACTCTAAAACATGGGTTCTCAACCCATGGTATTTGCTCTACTGTAAGATGGTACTTAGGGCAACTGGGCAAGGTTGTAAGGAAGTATGATGTCAAATGGCTGAAATCATCTTTAATAAAATATTTTAGGTGGTTAAATGGCATATGTAGAAAATGCACCTTAAAATCACTGCAAATATATGTAAAAAACAACAAAAACCTTGAAAATATATATATGGGTCATGGGTATGTATCTACATGATATGCAAAGTGGTACTTTACATGATTCTATAATTTGTAACTGGTACTCCCCAAAATACCCCCCCCCCCAATAATACTCACCCAAATTCTTAAAATACTGGTGCAGCAAATCACACATTCCAAAAGCTTTAAGTTATTACCAACATCATCTAGGATTTGGAGCACCGAATAAGCCCACTGCAAGTCATTGGTGCTGCTTAAAAGTGCTCCCCAGAACAGCGGTCTACTTTCGCAGTGGGATCCATCAGACCTACTTTACTTTTCTCCACTCACCTTTGGAGAGCCTAAGGTTACCTCTTTGTTGTCTTTCTCCAGTTATGTAGTGGCAAACATCGGGCAGTGGTCATGAGTCTGTCAGCCTTCAATCATCTGGAGGCACAAATAGTCAGCCATTTTAGGATTTTTCTTACCCAAGTGGGGTGAACTCCGGGAGCCTTCCTCTATACTCACTTATCACTGCAGTGGTGGTCAATGGTTACATACATAACAGCACGCCCCCTGCACTCCTCTCTCAAGGTAGTAAATCTTGACACTTATGTGTCCAGATTACTACCTTAAATTTTACGACCAGGTCTGCGGCCTTATGGTCGCACACCTTGTTGTAGCAGAGCTTCCCCGCCCAGACCCTGTAATTCCCCTGTCCTGCAGAGTCCTGGATATACCCCTTTGAATCACCAAGTTGAATTCACTTCCCTTTCAGGAGCCTTATTTCTGAACTATATCTTATGCTAGCTCCAGATTCCTCAGATAATTCTGAATCATATGAAAGACCTGGGACAGGGATTTTGAGCACGCTTTGTACTCAGAGTAATGGGAGGAGATAAAAGAAACTATTGTCTCCTCTTTTCTCTGTGTTTGCATAAAAGAAAGTAGCTGTATCACTGGTACCTTATTTCATCCAAGCTGGCAAAATTTTCTTCCATGGTACCCGATACCTGTTGGAGGGGATGCTAAGCTACCGGCACATATTTACAAAGTTGATGGCAGTGCCCAAGGATCAGAACACTATGGGCTGATGTGAATAATCTTTGTACACAGTATTGCAACCCACTATCCCCTTCTCTCCAAAATATTTTGTTCTTCCTCTGGGGGTCCCTGAGGCCACACGGCAGCACTGAAGACTAATTTTCCATGTGACCTCTGTGGCTATGTGTTTAATAGCACTAAACTGGCATGCATCTTTAAATGACACAGCAAAATAATTTTGTAAAGTTTGGAAATCATGGGCCACTCTTCCTTTACATATTCTTGTTCTTCTCTTTTACCTACTTTTTTTTATTTATCTCTTCTTGGCCCTGATTCAGACTTAGGAAGGTAATAAGAACACATGGCTTCGCAAAAGTACACACCTAAGTGTCAAGTGCATGACACTCCCTTTGTGCTTACAGTTTTTAGCTAACTTACGCCAACATAGACCTACCATAACTTTCTGTGCAGAGTTTGCAAAAGTAAGAACGGAAGTGCCTATCCTAACCCACGCTTTCTAATTTAAATGTCTCCCCCACCGACTTTTATTAACCTCATTCCTAGGATGTCATTAGGTTCTTAGATCAACTATGTGAGTTGAAAAAAAAAAGCAAACATACACACACAGCCTGTTTATATTTAAGAACATTATTAAGTGTGAACCTGGGCCCTTGTCATCATCATCATCTTTTTGGTCTAAATTTTATTAGTTGTACACTTTTGACTTGCAATTGCTATTCTGCTATTCTGAATGCTGTTCTGTCATGTGCAGTATCTGTGCACATTTTATGTTTGCAAAATATACATTGTTATCTGTTGTATACCTTATTGGGTATTGTACCCTTGCCAATAACATTTTTTATTAGATGTAACTGTTTTATTTACTTATAAAAGTTTAGAAAGATATGATGAACTAACCTAACGTAATCTTTATTCCGTTTCATTACCTATGGCATATCTACAGCCCAATGTATTTTTGCAATCTGAAGTTTATCAGCCATAATCTTCTATCATGATTCATATTAGACCTTTTGTAACATTTGCATTTCTGATTCATAGGCTATGTATGTTCAGTGCCAAGTTGCCATTGGTAATTAATAGGTAGATGAGCCCTAGTTTTTATTAGGGCAATACTTCTTCATTCTATATTTATAGATATATTAATGAATCTGTCTCATGGGGGAATGGTAGGTTTAACACTGGTGTATGCGTTGTTTCCTTACTGGAATTACACCTCGGATTTAATGTCCATGAACTTTGCTAAAAGTATTTGAGACAACAGTTTTTTACTTTGCCAATATTTTAAACAAGTTAGAGAATATGTCTTACAAACCTAGAGATAGACAAATGTCACCACAAATAACACTAGTGTATTTAATAATACTGTACTATCACACTTGTAGACGTTTTAACAAAGTGTCCCCTAGTACAGTGATTTCAAAACTTTCTCAGTTCAAGGAACCCTTAGGGCAGTGGTTTCCAAACTTTCTCAGTTCGAGGCACCCTTAGGGTCTCCATATTTTTTTCAAGCACCCCTAAGACAAAAATTGAAAAGAATACAATAGGAAATAGAAACATTCTGAGGCACCCCAGTGAGAGCGTCGCGGCATCCCAGGGAGCAGCAGCGCACAGTTTGGGAACCACTGCCTTAGGGCCTCATTTACTAAAGTCGATTTTTGGCTGCGATTTTGAATCAACAGACATCACGGCGATTTTGTAAAAAAAAATTGCGCATTTACTAGGCCGCGCTTTTTCTGTTGATTCATAACCGCCGTCAATGTTGATCGATTTTTCAATGGAGAAATCGCCATGCTTTTATGTATAAAAGCACGTCGATTGTTCTTTAAAAAATCGCAGTCGATCCTTCTAACCCTTATCATGCTGCTGCAGATAGTACTAGAAGGCACAGCATGGCCATGTGTTTCATGCCATGCTGTGCCTTTTAGTACTATAAGCGACAGCATGGCAAGGGTTAATGTCATGTTACGATCTGTCCCCTCCAAAAAAAAACCCCTACACATAGACATTACAAAAGGGGGCCCTCTAGTGACCGCATGGTCATTAGCGACAGAACACCAGAAGAGGAAGTAGCATGACGCCACGTCAAGACGGAAAAGAGACAGCAGAAGATCTTCAATCAAGTGATCGACTTCTTCAAGCAAGTGGACCGGATCTGCAAGCAACAGGACCAGATCATCTTTCAAGATGTCCCGTTCTGCCTGCAACAGCTCCCAATCTCCTAGCAAATCATCCTAAGAGAGATGACTGCAGAACAGTGAGTTAGTACTGCATTTTATTATTTTACACAAATACAGTAAACATTAAACATAGGGGTTTCTTACAGAGTGGCCATCTGTATTTTATTTACTTGTAAGGTTGACACATTGTTGTAAGGTTGACACATTATTTACATTTCATATATGCGTGGGTATGTTATGTTTTTTACTGTCAGGAATGTTTGTTTACTTTGTGTAAGGTTTTTTTTGGGAGGGGACAGATCGTAACATGGAATTAACCCTTGCCATGCTGTCACTTATAGTACTAAAAGGCACAGTATGGCATCAAACACATGGCCATGCTGAGCCTTCTAGTACTATCTGCAGCAGCATGATAAGGGCTAATAGCATGATGCGCTTGTCATTTTAACTAGGAAAAACACATGTCAATATTGTTGACGTGTTTTTCAGCTAAAGTGTGTGTCGCTTTCCATGAAAGTGCCACACACAGAAGGCGATTATTTTGGCAGCCATTTCAGGATAAACTTGAGGCAATTGTGTCAAAACGCTTTTAGTAAATCCTGCGATTGCTATCTCTTACATTGAAAAAATCGGGACTGCGATGTTTCAACGATGTTGGTCATGTCGATTTTGGAAAAGCCCAAAGTCCCAAAGCTTTAGCGAATGCAGCGATGGCAAAATCGGAGCTTAAGTCCCAGGAGTTTGGGCGATTTCAGCAAAATCAACTTTAGTAAATGAGGCTCTTAGAGTCTCAATACTTTTTTCACAGTGGCTTAAGGCAAAATAAATACCAAACAATCCCATTTTTTTTACTTGTTATCCCCAACAACCAGTGATGTCCCAACTGATGACTAGCTACTCCAGCTCTTTATGGCGCACTGGAACGCATGGAGTTCACTTCCCCTCTGATGGAGGTAATTTAGCTGACTTCTGCATGCCATAGCCCTACCTTAACTTAACACTAAACAACACCAACTTATGCACATGGCATGTGTATGTTTGCAAACGTTATTATCTCTGAATATGGCCCCATGTCCTTAGCTTGTGAGTTGACCCTCGTTTCACGGCACCCCAGTGAGTGCTCACACACTTTGGAACCACTGCTCTAGTACAAAGAGGTCTTATCTTGCCATTTTTTCCTGGCACTTTTTTTTGTAAATTCACAAAAACCATCTACAGGGGTATGAGGCACAAAGTTATATTAAACCATGAGAATCAAACAGATCAACTACATAGTTACAAATATACATTAAAAATATATTTAGTATTGATTACTAAAGGTTCTACCTAAAGATCAGAACACTGTTAAGAAACACTTTAAAAATGCTGTTATCAGAAGCAGCATCTGCAGCTTTTACTGATCACTGATTCTGTTACTGATTACCCATGCCTAAACTGCTGGGCAACAGGCAGAAGAAGCAGAGGCAACATGTGACAGGCAATCCCCAATCACTTCTGCTTTGAAGAAGAAAGGAGCGGAGTATTGCTTTGATTCACTGAAGGATCGTTCACTGAAGTGACTGAAAGCTAGCTGTAAATTATGAACTTTAAGACTGTTCAGCGAGGGACAACAAGAATCAGTGATGGAGATCACTTTCTAATAAAAAGCTAATAACCACCTTACTTCCATAACAAATTTTGAGGGAAGCACTATGATGTGAAAAGGGAGTGATGACCACCCCAGGTAAACTTTAGGAATATCAGAAGACAGAGAAATTGCTAAAATATTAAGCATACTCCTGTTTGCTTTTTATGGCAATTTCTCTGCTTTTTAAGCAGACCCCCATATTTGAGATCTAGAAGAGGGCAGTCATTATGCCCTAGGTCTTAGTCAGACAATCTGGCAGAAAAATACAAGGGATAATTTGTAGTGAGCACGGTTACCTCTATCCCCTGTCCTAGGGGCAATCAATAGCCCAGGACCAGCACCCCAGTACATCCTTGACAGGCTGGCCTACCCTCTAAGGATATGGGACTGGGCAAAAAGACCCTGCATGGGAATGGCTGATAATTCAAATCCAGGCTAACAATGAGGTAATGACCTCTGCCAAAACCCATGTGAAATGTGGATGAGTAGTGAAATTGCTGAGAGGACCTGCTACAGATTTCACTTGTTCATGGCCATGTACAATTTGATGTGCCTGCTGAAATCAGAGTGACTAAAGGTCAGAGCCCTTTCATAATGGTTAAGAGCATTGGGGCAGATCCAGAACTACGCATTTCCGCGAATTTACGTGTGGCGGAGACGTAAATTCGCAGGTTTGTACGCACTGCGCATGCGCACCGCAGAAAATACGCACATTCACGTAGCGTATTTTCAAACGTATGGGTAATTCACGTATGTCTCACGTAAATACTTACGTGTGGGCGTGCAAAATTTACGTTAGTGACCAATACGTGCGTTTTACGTGAAGTAGGCGGGGGGTGGTATTTAAAGTGTACAGTATGGGCATGCTAAGCTGCGTACGTTCGTGTAGTCTGTACGCCCGTTAGCGGACGTATGCTGTTACGTTAGGAAAAGTTAAGGTAGGGTTTGGGTCGCGTAATTTGTGAAAATACGTCCGTTCAAGGGGTGTGCCGTGGGGAGTGTATTGACCTTACGTGTACGAAAATACGCACCGCTAAAATACGTACGCACACACGTAGTTCAGGATCTACCCCATTGTCTGAAAAGCTGGGATTCCCAAGACATTGATCAAGACAAGACACACTGACTAGAGTTTGGCCATAGGGTCAATGTTCACTTCAGGGTCCTGTGACCCCTCAGGTCCAGATAGCATAACCTAGTGAAATAGAATTGACTACCACTGCTACCTTTCAGCTCAATCCAGTTTACAGGGACTGGTACATTCACTGGCATGTTTGTTTATTGTAAGATATATAGTTGTTTATTGAAATGCACTAGTATAAATTACATAGCACACATTGAGTCAAAAGTCGGAGAGTTATTGATGACACGACTGATGGAAGGGAGAAAGCCCACCCTGAGGAAATGGGAGAGTTTAGCTTGAGGAATAGATGCAAGAACTACCACAGACCCGACCACCTGTTAGGGTACCTGAGACACCTACGCAACCATGGCTGTTTTACGGGAATGACTAAGGGTATTAGGAGACATAGCGAAATCCCAGGAGAAAGCAGGAGTTATCCAGGCTGAGTTTACAACTGCTAGCAAAACGCAGCTGGTGCTTCGGGTGAATGAAAGAATGAAGTAATGACTTGAAAACTGTGATGTTCCAGCATTTAAAGAGTCTGAAACTGATATTGATACCTATTTGTAAGTATTTTAGAAACCAATGGGTGTCCATGGAAAAGAAGTGAAGGGATAGTCCAAGAATTTGAAACACAGTCTTACAGGGAAAGCACTCAATGTTTCACCAAGCGTTCACAGGAATGTGGAGTTTACAAAGCAGGAAAAAGGCTCTTTAGGTGAAGTTCCAAAAAAACTGAGAGTTCTATCATCCTATCATTTTAACTTCTGGACTCACTAAATCATTAACATAATTGTGTTGGAGCAGTTAATATTATAAATGTCCCCAGATGTGAGATGATGGATTACAGATGGAAAGCCAGAGACATCAGGGAGTGCTGTAGAGTTGGCAGATGATTATGTTTCCGACGGACCGAAAGTCAGTAAGTGTACGTAACCCTGAGGATGGTTGAGAAATTGCGTGGCCTGTGTCACAGATTGAGCCCTTGTGTTTTACTCAACAAAGCTGCAAACACCTGACATAGATGCAGTCAGGCAGGGCATCTGTAATAGGATCCCTGATCTCAAGGTCTTGTCCCTGGGGCATGACCAGCCCCTGTGCTAGTGATGTATTACCCTGATGCATTACCTCTCTATTACCAGTTTTGAATAGAGGATAATAAGCCCCCTCAGAATATGAAGGGCCCTGTGCAGTCTGTCTGCGTTGGGGACCGCAAAGTCCAAGGATTGCAGGACTCTGATGCATTCTGTACTTGGACCAGTACAATAGCACATAGCCCTACCTTAACTTCTTTGTGCATATCATTGTGAGGACGAAGCGCTGGAACTTGTGGAAGTGCCTGGCCCTGTCCATACTGTATAAATTAAATGCCTTACCCCCACATTGCATATTGTTGCATGTACGGAGTGTTGTCATGACCTGTCATACATAGTTGTGCACATGCAGGAATCAACTCTGTATGCAATGAAATCCAATGCGTAACATCTGCTGCGCGAATGTGCAGTTCACAAAGAAACGCCAACTTACACACACGGCATGCGTAAGTTGGCTAATATTATTAAGTCTGAACATGGTCCTATATCATTAATGGTACTACGTTGATTACATTGATTACACAAGGATCTAGGAGTCACAATTTCATGTGAGTAAAAGGTAGCCAAACAAATGTAACAAAACAATGAGAAAGGCAAGTCAGATGCTTGGTCGCATAGGGAGAGGAATTAGTAGCAGAAAGAGAGAAGTAGTGATGCCCCTTTATAGATCTTTACACCTCACATACAATACTGTGTTTAATTCTAGAGGCCATGGGCCTGATCAAGAGCTACGATGGTACACTGAGCGTTCTAATGCTCAGCATACCATCGCTGCACTCCACCGACACTCCCCCTTGCCCCAGCGTATTAACACTCCCTTACGCCGGCTAAAGGCTACCCTAACTTCAGCCAGCGTAAGCGAGTGTTAATACGCTGGGACGGCGGCGTTGCTACGCTAACGCCGCCCTCCCAGCCTCATTACCCTCCCTCACCCCGCCTACCTGCACTAACTGCAGCGTAGTAACGGAGGGAAACGCCCCCTCTAGCGTTACTACGCTGCTGCTATGGACGTTTCCGTAGCTACGCAGGGCAACATCTGCCCGGCGCATGCGTAGATCGACTTTTAAGCCGATCTTACGCTGCTGGCTGGCGTCTTAACGCCAGCCAGTGTAGGTCTGGACACGGCCCCATATTTCCAGAGAGACATAAATACGTTAGACACTGTGCAAAGAGCAACTAAAATGGTCCATGGCATGTGTCACAAAACATACCAATAAATAATAGAGGAACTAAACATGTATAGCTTGGAGTAGAGTGTCACAAATCGTGGCACTTACCACATCAGTCATATTCTGGTGCCAGCTGATGGCATTCCCCAGTACATTGGCACTGCCATCTTGGGTCAGCCAATCGCATCCTGCTTCCAGCTGTCGAATGACAGGAGTTACCATTCCCCACCTGGGGTGCAATATTTAAACCCTAAGCACTTTTCAAACAGTGCAAAACACTTCTATACCTTGCATGTATCCTGGCTTCAGCAGTCCACTGTAGATCTTCAGCCTGCAACACCTGCTGCCTGCAGAGATCATTGAATATATTGTGCAACTGCTGCAGTCATCAGCTTGCAACACCTGCTGTCTGCAGAGACCATTGAATCTATAGTGCAATTCCAGTTCAATCTGGTCCCAAGTTCAGTCCAGTCTGGTTCTAAGTCCAGTCCAGTTTACTCTGGTTCCAAGTCCACCCCAGTCTGGTTCCAAGTCCAGCCCAGTCTGGTTCCAAGTTTAGTTCAGTCTGGATCCAAGTCTAGCCAAGTCTGGTTCCAAGTCCAGTCCAGTTCAGTCTGATTCCAAGTCCAGACCAGTCTGGTCCCAGTTAAGTCTAGTCTGGGTCCAGTCCACTCCAGTTTAGTCTGGTTTCAAGTCCAGTCCAGTCTGGATAAACTTCAGTCCAGTCTTGTTCCAGTCCAGTCTATGAGCAGACCATACATTAGGCCTCTTAGCTTCTACTATTCGTCTAAATACCAGACACAACCTGGTCTTTCCGTGACACAGAAAAGAGAGGGGGGGGGGGATATGATAGCAGCTTTCAAATATATCAAGGGTTGTAAGCAGCTAGAGGAGGGTGGCATTTTTCAAAGGAAAAGATGTAATAGAATGCGTATAAACTGGAGGGCAGTAGGTTTAGAAGATATGTGCTATGAAATGACCACTGAAAGCTGGTTGAGGCTAACACAGTAGAACAGTTTAAACATGCATAGGATCATTATAAGGCTATCCTGACTGTCAAACTAAACTGAGGGTAAAATAGGATCTAAGGTCAGCATGGTTTTAAATAAACAATTGGGCAGGCTGGGTGGGCCATGTGGCTCTTATGTGCCTTCACTTTCTATGTTTCTATGTAATTAGGAATTTCTTTGGTATCACAATGATAGAATCAAGTTAGCTAAGAAACACATTGAGAACATGCTGCAAGTAAAAGCCATTAGTAAAGCTAAGGGTGGCCCAACCAAGTAGTAGCAGAGGTCAGAGGCAGAACTAATACATTTTGCACCCAGGTGCAAAAAATATGCTTTGGCCCTGGTGATATCCCAGGTAACCCAGCGGGGAGCTTCGGCGGAGCGGTGATGACGGCTGTGGGTCCTTGTATCAGCAAGGGCCCTGGTGCCCCTACACCTATTGCACCAATGGTAGTTCTGCCCCTGGCAGAGGTATATGATAACATAATGCAAGCAAAAGCTATTAAATAAATAAAGTTTAATTTAATTTACTTCTCATTACTTTATCTAAATTTTACAGGAAAATAAAAAAAATTCTAATTCATTGTCCAGTCACTGTAGTAGATATGGAAATTACTCAATAATCTTCCGTATACTGTATTCTATATTAGTTATAAGGCTAAGCACAACTTAATACACAGACTTAATATCCAAAAATCTGAAATCTTAATAAGGTTGTATACTCTTATTATATATAGAGTATATAATATGTTTGTGATAATTATTTGCAGGGTTTATTTTTTTTATGTACGGTAAGGAAATAAGCTCAACATTGAAATTCTTGTGCTTCAGTAATATAATACAAACAGCTTGGGCGGATTTATTTAACCTTCAACCAAATTGCTCATCCAGCCTGAAATTATTGATAGCTCATCAGCAATGATCAAGATGGAGATGTTTAAATGAAGACGAGCCCTTTTTTATAGAAGAAAACCACTGAACTGGTAACAGCACTTGAATGACTGTGTCAGTTCAGCCAGCATGGTCAAGTAGCTCAGCTGCAGGAGGGATATAAAACTGTTAAGTGAGGGTTGCCCTCCAATCAGTCACAAGGGTAATGATGTTTAGCTGTAGTCAAGTTAAATGTCAGCAAGCATACATCTCTTAGACAGCCTTCTAGAGACCCTTAAAACTACCTTTATTGTTTCTTATAGATAAGGCTAAGAAATTGATGTATGGTGGTCAAAGTGCAGGGAAATAAATTTCACATCTTTCAGCAGGTAAACTTAATCTCAATACACAAAAGACTCCAAGAGGCCATTTTTGATTGAATATTCATTGCATTGGTAGTGAAAGGACATTTTTTTTTATAAATGTTTGTGCAAATCACTGGACAATGAATATATTTTTGCTCATTTATCAAGAATCATACAAACTTTAGGGAATTGTACCAACTAACATATTGTAGTCTGGTTGGAAGTAAATTATATATTAAAAAAAAAAGTTTGACCTTGGAGTAGTTTTTCAATGTAGTTCTAAATGGGTGCACATGAATATTATAACCTGTTTAAGACGTGTAAAATGAGCTGATATACTGGGCCTGATTCAGACTTAAGAAGGAGCTTAAAAATAAGAGAGGAAAGTTACTCCTGGGCTAAACCATGTTGATTGCAAGGAGTCATATTTCATCTGTTACAAATAGTATTAGTGTTGAGAGGTGATGTTTCCTATCCCAAGTCTATATAGCAGTGTAAACGTAAAGCTGGTCAGTATCTGTGTGCAGTAAGCAATTCAAAGCTATATCCCTGCATATAAAGTATACAATTAACTTGACTCCCTAAAATTAACATGGTTTTGCCCAGGTGCAACTTTCCTCTCTTAGGACCTGATTCACACTTAAGAATCTTCTTAAAATAAGAACTTAAAGTCACTCCTGGGCAAAACCATGTTGATTGCAGGGGGAAGTAATTTAATTGTATTCTTTGCATGCAGCGATATATCTTTGAATTGCTTACTGCACACAGATACTGACCAGCTTTACTGTCACTGTTATTTAGACTTGGGCTGGGAAATATCACCTCTCAACACTAGTACTATTTGCAACAGATGAAATATGACTCCCCTGCAATCAACATGGTTTAGCCCAGGTGTGACTTTAAGTTCTTATTTTGAGAAGATTCTTAAATGTGAATCAGGTCCTAAATTTCAAGCTTTTTCTTAAGTCTGAATCAGGTCCATTGTCTGCAAAACTGAAGAAAAACTTTTAAAAGTGAGTTCCAGGGGTTATAGCAACAAGAATATGACTCTCCTAAATAAAACCACTTGGCCATAATGGCCCGGATCCTGATCTTCGTGCCTTTTTTAGTAAGCATGGAGGTCTGGTGGTTTACATGGAAGAGTGGAGTGAACTCTCCTGTCACTCCCTTCTCTTATGCAGAGTTAGCAGCACTTACACTTCCATAACACTACCTTAAGTGTTCCGTGTGAATCAGAGGTCCATACGATCACTGATCCACATGGAACTGCTAACACCTGCCCATATTGTTACATTTAAATGTTACCCCACCCACCTTACAGAGTTTAGGCAGGTGAAGGGGATGGATCGTCCTGTTGGATGCATATTCTTGTGTATGGAAAAGTTCTGTATGTCTGGAGATCCTATCATAACACCTGTCGCACGCACGTGCAGATGTATCATTTTGGCTTACTTATGCAAGTGAATTGCGTAATTTGTCAATATTACGGATGTCTGGATCTAGCCCACTGTGTCTATACAAAGCAATATATTTCCACTGATTATATTGTTGTCCTGAGCCCCCATAAGTGTTATCAAATTGCTGTACATGACACATTTGGTCAGTAAGGGGAGATAGCCTAAACCTTAAGACACCTCGGGGCTGATTCAGACCTGTACTTACACCTTTTTTTAGGTGCAAGTGTAGACCTGAGCAATACCATGTTGAAGTACAAGGTGAGGCAAATGTAATATGTGAAAACAGAATTAGAATTGAGAGGTGAAGTTTCTTAGCTCAGCTTTCTTTTTATAGATTAAACATAAAAATATGCATTATTTGAGTTCTATGTGCAAAAGTAAAGTATTTTCCCTGCATGAAAAAGATTTAAAATGAGATAACACCCCTCACTTTGCAAAATGGGTTTGCCAAGCTGTACACTGATTTGCCCTTACTCCCAAACTCTGAATCAGCCCCCTCAAGTTTTTGCTCCTGCTGGCTACCATAAGAGATGGTAATTGGTGCACACCATGCTGATTCTGCATCTATGCCAGGAACTGTATACCCCATATATAACCCGTATATAACCCCGAGACTCATAACATGCTAAGTTTTATAACATATGTGTGATTTAGCATAAGGAGATTTTTACATTTGTGTGTCGGTTTATGCATAATGTTCCCCACTGTGCATAAGGCCTTATGGGAGATATGTAAAGTCAAGCAACAGCACTATTAAATAAATATTACTTTACCATACTTTATATAGAGGTATAATAATGCTTCAGATCTTTACATTGTTTAGGTGGGTTATTTGTTTACGGGGCTAAATTTTTTGCTAATTGTTTTTTTTTTTTTATGTCATTATTTTGGAGACAAATTATGTCATTTCGTAATAATACTCTTCTATAAGTAAATGTAAATTTCTAAATATTGCTTTTTTTTACCGTTATGGTGATAATTACTCCGTTATCCAAGCTTAATAAAGACTCATTTTTACTCATACACAATCACAGACACATATATACATTAAAAACAAACACTTGTTTACAAATTTCCCAACCAAACAGAATGTGAAAAATTAGACTTTGTAATAAATTAATTGGATAGTAAATAAGCATTTAATTGGCAGTTAACAAGTACATTATTGCAAGTTAATTACATGTCAATGGCACATATTATTCAGAATTCTGTTAAAAGGCAAAGGTGGCTTCACATAGTTATAAAAGCCTTTTACCTCGGTTCCAATTAAATATTTAATAGAGATGTTTCATTATTGCTATTTCAGGTTAATTAAATTGCAATAGACTGTTAAATATTCCTTCCACTTTAATAACACTTCCTTCTTCCCTTATAACGAATATATAAAATGCATGTCAAATGTTGAGATTGTTTCATTTAATGGGTTACTGCAAATTAGAAAGCAACAATGAAAAAAGACAACAGGGCTATTTATCCTTATTTACCCAAAAATAAATTGCTATACAATAGAGTAATCTAGCTCTCTTTTTAATTTAGAAACAAATATTCCTACAGCTATTGAAGAAGCACAATAAAATACTACGTGGCACCATTGTGTAATGAAGTGGAAAGATTGGATTCAAAAGGTATTAATGAGATTTGCTGAGAAATAAGACATCACTATTTCATTCACGCCTTAATAAAACACAAAGAAGACCCTAGTGTTTGAGATGTATGCACAGCAAACAATCAGGCTCATTTACAAACTGCTAACATGCAAAACGCAAGCTCAAATGCTCTTTTGTCACGTCACATATTCACTTTGACCAATTATACCATGTTACATACATTACAGTCATGCCAACCTTCTTGTATTTTCTGTATTCAACTATAAACTTAAACTTTATATATCCCAATTTATCACAATGATATAATTACTATTATATTACAAATATATTGTTGTATTATTATTTTTACCATCAAGCTTGTTTATTCATCTACTGTCACTGTACCGTTTTGGAAAACCATATGTACTAAAATCATGTCAAGTCACTCAACATACGGAGACCATACACATGGAATAACCATTTAAATAGACAGGTAAAAGCAAGCTCTCATACCTGTGTTGCACAAGATCAACTAGGTCAAGACACATAACATGTCAGGCCGTATGCAGATCTCCGGGCGCATTGCATATGCACCCGGAGTTTTCCGATTTGTTTTACTGAGCATGAGCAGTAATTTTGTAACACCATCTAAGTTTCTTTTTGCAATGTAGTTTGCGTGGTCGTGGTCTTTAAGACCGCATATACGCAAAAAGAAATCTAGATGGTGTTACAAAATTACTGCGAATGCACAGTAAAACAAATAAAAAAACTCTGGGCGCATATGCAATGTATACGGCCCGTCATTATTAAGTCCCACCCGCCTCAATAAATACCTAATAAACAGCGGTACAAGCATGTAAAGTCCTCCGTCACTCTCCTGTTTTTCACACACACAAGACCCCTTCGTTATATTGTAAGTTAGAAAAGGTCAGCGTAGCTCTGCATCAGGCCCAAAGATTCAACCTTAGTCTAATTTAAAAACTATTGTAATAAGCAAATTTCTGCTTCCTCTTCAACATTAAGAATTTTATCAAGCCCTGGCAAAACTACTGTGGGCGCTGGGTATGTGGCTGTTACAGACCCTCCAACATGACCCCTTCCATGAGGCACAAGATACTCTGCTCCTGACTTTCCAACTGTCACATTTACTTTACTTTAATTTTATTTGAATTGACTGAAGAACATTCTTCTCTTCAACAGGTGGTTACCACAGTAACAGAATAGAACAGTGACAGTTACAAGCTCAGGACCAGAGTATTTTTTTTGTATCTAATAGAATGGGTCATGAGACGGGCAGATATAGAGAGTTTTTTTTAGAGGGTGATTTGGTTTTCCATATTGACTCCTCCCACATTTTTCTTGACTCTTTCTAGTTTCTATTTTATATTTTCAAAAATTGGGTACTATCCTCTGTGCCCTCCCTCTCCCATTTCACAGCCCCGGCAGGCTAACGGTCAACTTCCTCTCTCTACCATGTCACAGCTGTCAGTGTGCCACTCGGCATTGT
>WWET01002075.1:153364-177985 GCA_011038615.1 Limnodynastes dumerilii
GGGTAACAGGGTAGCAAGAGCAAAAAGCACTTATCAGGCACATGATGTCAGCGAGCATAAAGCAAGGACCAGACGCTATAACCGACGGTGTGCAGATCCCAGCAGCAGCTATTTAAAGAACCCTCCTCCAATCAGTGAGGAGGGCCTGACACACCTCCAGAGCTAATAGCTGCAGCTGGGAATGTGCAGCTAGCTGCACAGCTAGCAATGGCAGATACATAGCAGTAAAATAGGCAGGCATAAAATGAATAGAACAGTAAAATAACAGAACAGAAATACAGACATGTTAACGGAGTGTAACAGGTGGGAGAATTGAATCTGGGCTGGCATTGAGGTAGGGACCTCTGCCAGAACCCAGGAGAAATGTGGATGACTGTAGAAAACAGCTAAGAGGACCTGCAACAGACTTCACATGCTTGTTGCTCTGCAGAATTTGTGTGTCTGCTGAAAGCAGGATGACTAACACGCAGAGCCCCATCACACTGTTGGAGAGCCTTGACCAAGTGACCACCAAGACGTTGATCCAGACAAGAGTCAGCATCTGGAGTGTGTCTACTAGGTCAGTCTGCATTTCAGGGTCCCAGGACCCCTTATGACTCTGCAGCAAAAGCTGTTGATTTACCTTGCTATTTTTCAGCTCGCGAGAGACTCATAAAGAACCTAACAGGGACTGGTAAGCTCACTGGTATGCTTGTTTATTGTACGGTGCATAGTTGTCTATTTTTTTCCATAGTTATAATTTGTATTGTTTGTGCAATAAAGCTGTACCCTTCTCTCCTCCTTACCTGTCTAACTGCTAAACCTAAGGGCCAAGAAAGTCTGGTTCTAACCCCTGGTATCCTGACAATCAGAGTGGGTCCTCTTTTGAAAATAATCAATTTATTTATGTATATGCTCACATGAGGTGTCTATATAAGACTTTAGTGTTGGTTTAATGCTAACCATGAACATGGGTACACAATAGACATCCTTCCCTGGTTTAACTTCGCATATTAACAAGTATAAGGCCAAATAAAGAATCAGAGTATACATTTCCTGCACTGAGACCTTTTTCCTATCATAAATCCCAATTCGATGAAAACCTAAAAATAATCCTTATTACATTGACCTTTTTCTACATTCCCCGGTTTAAACTAACTTCTATTTTGTCTTTTTCTTCTATACTAGACAACTCAATGCCTCCAGCGATGGCTGGAGACTCTGATTACTTACATTTTTTCACTACTACACAATATTATCTTATTTTTAATGAACAAAAATGCACAATGTTCTCAGTTAAAGCTGGGAAATTTCTCCTAACATTGCTCTCTCCATATTACTGTACTTTGTAAATAAAAATACATTTATTAATAATTACTAATATATGTACACTTTGAAATTGGGTCCAGGGTTGCAATTGCCAGAATCAACATAATGGAGTCTGTAAAAGGTTAGTCATGATTCAAAACTCAATAACTATATAAGCAGGCTGCATTACAATGACAAATCTAGGCATTCGTCTTTCTGCAGAAGCTCCTCTCATAGCTCTAGCTTTAATAATCATTAGCTATAAACCATCCATACACTTTAAAAACGATTGTCTCATGTTGTTGGATGAAGCTCAAGCTTAATTTAGCAATATTACAAATTTTATAAAAGTTGAACCATTTCCATATTCAATATTTTTAATACGAACTGTAAATAACAAGCCAATTTGGTGTATAATAAATGATCCCTTCTAAATTGCAATCATTTCTAGGCTTAGTTATTACCCTAGTCAGAGCAATATCCTGCACTGGAAAAATGGCAATACTCACAGTATGTGCATATCATTTTTTAAGACCTAGAATATCGTTTTGGAGTGAGCCCATTTCTTTGAGTTATGGATATAAAATAACTTTAAATGGCATTTCATTAATGATTCATATTTTATCGTATTAGCAATCTTTCTATCCAGCACTTTCTCGCTTCAATCTGTATATTTTATGTTTTTTAGTATATTGCTACTTACAAAAGTCACCTAGTCTTTGCCTGGTAGGAGTTTAGGCACGCTAAATGACCTCCAAGCACCCAAGATCTATAGTTTAACCAGATGAAAAAGGGCTAATCAACTATTTAGTCTGCAAGAGACCCAAAAAATTACCGTTTTCTCTTGTTCAGGTGAAGGGAATTTTACAGTGTAATCAGTGATGCAATGGGTAATGATTAGGTAAATAGAATGCATTGAATGTATGACATATTTTATAAGGTAGAACAGACATTTCAAACTTAAAAAAGGCCTAATTTTGGTCCAGAATATTGCTCCTGAAGTATACTATAAATAACATTGAGTCGGATCCAGAACTACGTCTGTCTTCCATAGACGGACGTAATTCAAAAAACAATAGCTACTGCTACAATAGCTACTATGCATGCGCAGCAGCTGTTGTTTATTGAATTACGTCCGTCTATGGAAGACGTACATAGTTCTGGATCTACCCCATCATCTGTAATATGATAACATGATATGCATATGATATGATAATTTAGTTTAACAAACAGCTGAGATTAAGGAAGTGTCTTACGCCATAGATACTGGTTAACATTAATTAGCAACATACCGAGTGATTAGCTGTTAATTTTGCTTACTATAAATGGTTATAACTTAATTATTTTAGGTAAATAGGGGGGAGGTTAGGCACAGTCTATTACCACATTATATGTTGATGGCCCTTGTTCAGCAGTGGTTGTGCTGAGATATTAGGTAGGGATATCTAGGGGGGAGGAAGGGTAGTGGGGGGAGAGTGGGATTCAGGATTCTGGAAGGAGGGGATAAAGTAGGGTGGTACAAAATATCAGGATGATATTGGTAGCAAATATCATTCTAAGGGCCTCATTCACTAAACGCAAATTTTTTGGCCAAATTCGCATCGCGGGGCATCGCAGCGAATTTAATGCGAATATTTTTATAGAGTTTGAATTATTTAGTTAAATTCGCTTGAACAAGCCTAAATTCGTTTGAATTTGAAGCAACTCACGTGACTATGCCGTGATCATGTGAGATTCTCAAATTCAACCCTGCTCTGTGGTAGTGCCACTAGGGCAGCAGCCACAACAGCATTTTGGACAATAGCTCTTTCTGCAAAGAATAGCCCCTCCATAGCCTCTATCCAAAAGTAGACAGGTGAATGAGTTAAAGTGCCTTATTTTCATAGGCTGCATATGTATTGAATTATTTGTAATGATGATTTCTAATCAAATATCACCTGTTGAGTATTGAATTTAATAAAATACATCATTAACATTATTTGTAACAATATGGTTCCTATCTAAGTAATGCATTTATATAGGCAGCATATTGACTCTATACCTTATAATGGTGATTTTAAGGTAATTCGCAGGTCCAGAGTTGTGAATTGAACTCAGGCGAATTGGGATTGATTTGGATGCGATTTGATCAATTCGCCCTTAGTGAATAATGATTTTCCTATACCTTCCATAGTAAAAAAAATCGGGACCGCGAATTCGATACACGCGAATTGAATTTAAAGTAAATTCGCTTGAATAATGCTTTAGTGAATTTAGGTATGCGAATTTTTGACCGCAATTTACGCGAATTTTCGCGAATAAAACGAATTCGCGTTTAGTGAATGAGGCCCTAGGTGTGACATTTGCATTTGGAATATGTTGCTGTCGACTCTCAATATGAGATCCAAAGATATATGTCATTAGGTGGTTTATGGGATTACAAGGATGAAAAGGGAGTGATGAAGTCCATATGAACGAAACACATTGGGATAACTACAGCAGCACACTTGTGAACCATTGGTGTTTATTGTTTAATTGTTTTATTGAAATAGTAAATAAAGAATAATAAACGTAAGAAGTGGTGCCCCGTTCTTTTCCTACACCTTCCCTGGTCTTCTCAGGACACTTTTCCTAGGAAACCAGCAAAAGGAAAACAGCGGGAGCCAACCAGACCAGTAAAGGCCCCCATACATTAGAGCGATTATACGATAATCGCGTGCAATCGACCAAAAAAACACGCAATTTTTTCCGGGGAGAGGCAAACGATATCGGTACCATACACTGTGCTACATTCAAACAGTAATCTCCCGAAAATGTGTTGAAAACCCAATGTTCCAACCACTTCAATCGTTCGGAAAAAATTGATTTTCTCTATACACAACCCGTTAAATTTCAGTTCTCGTCCGATTTTTATACTGTATTTACATAAGGGGCATCCCTCGGCTATCCAGTTTTTTTTTAGGAAGTATTCGCCATTAACTTCCTGTACACGTATATTCATACAGCCATAACCCAGCGAGATGGATGACCATGCTTTAGCGTGTGGACTCTACGGTCTAGCTGTGGTGACCTTGACCACTTGACCGCCAGACCGCTTTAATCACTTTATGGTGCTGAGTAGTCTTTGGTAATACACATTTTTTGTGTCGCAATGCAAGGATGAGACAGTGCTAACATGAGGTTTTGCCAGGAAGAATAGTGACAGGACAGTGGACGCACCACGCGCTACGGACACATAAACCTGTCATATCCTTTCCCATAGTCCTGCCTACAAGTGTCGTCACGGCATCGTGTACGAATCCACGATAATCGTTAAATGGGCATACACTATGTGATTTTACAGGGTATTGCATGGTTTCACACAACAAAAAATAAACATTTAACACGACGAAATCATTGTACGAAAGCTCCTTTGGAATGATTATCGTTCGGTTGATACAAAAATCGATACCATACACTACATCGATATTTTGTTCAATTACACGATAATTGCATGATCGGGCAGATAATCGTTCTAGTGTATGGGGGCCTTAAGAGTCGGCACCCCCATCCGTGAGACTTGGATTGGTTACCACTCACAACTCAGAGAAGGGGAGAAAGTATTGGACGAAGGCAACCAGGGAGATCTACAGATGGAGACATTGGCTTAGCAACTGGAGAAAATGAGCCAGCACCAATCATCAGTAGAAAGACGCGCTCACAGCAGCAGAGACAGTGAGAGACCTGTCAATCAAGCAGAGGCCAGACAGAGGGAGGACCTTTGACAGGCACTGGAAGGCTAGTGGATTGACTCAAAAGCTCTAATAAAAGCTTTTTCTCAACATCTTAAACGTGAGTACAACACTGAAAATTGAGATTCCATACCATTCTGCAGTACTTCACTATATGTTGGCATATGTTTGTTTTGCTATACCCTATACCTGGCCTATAACTTTGCACCAACTGCACTATTTAATGGAAAAGCACCGCTAATCCATAAGACAGTAGACAGGACAGCTGCAGGCAGAAGTACCTTCATGCCATTTACTTGAACATTACTTATTGTAGTAACATCAGTAGTTTACCAAGAGCAGAAGAATTGGGGACATTGCATATTACTTTAGGGCAGTGTGCATACACATTAACATCTGTATAGAACCTGGCTATTTGCAGTATTCACCAAAAGGGGAGGAAGGGGGGAGGGGTAATTATTATAATAGAGGAGTGACAGGATTTAACTTCTTTTTTGTCACAATTAGCGAATGACCATCCATGTGAGTAAGCATTCTCACCATCATACAGCATACTTTTCATTCATCCATGGTGCGTAGGGTCCACCAGAGGTCATTGGGCAGCTGTGAATACTTGGAGGAGGGACCCATGAGCACTGCAGGGATACCTGTACTTTAGAAACATGTATTCAGTGTTTAGAACTTACCTTTCCTTGGGCCTCATTTACTAAAATCGCTTTTTGGCAGCTAATGCAGCAGTTTTGCAGCGATTTTTTGCAAAAAAATCGTGGCATTCACTATGCCGCGCTTTTTGCAGGCGTTTTATAATCGCTGCCGAGTTCATAGATTTTTCCATGAAGAAAGCGCTGTGCTTTTATGCTTAAAAGCACTGCAATTGCCCATGGAAAAAGCGCCATACATGCTAAAAACCCTTATCATGCTGCTCCTGATAGTACTTTAAGGCACAGCATGGCCATGTGTTTCTGGCAATGCTGTGCCTTATTGTACTATAAGTGACAGCATGGCAAGGGTTAATGCCATGGTACGCTTGGGCCATTAAAAAAAAAAAACAGTACACAAAATACATCAACAATCTTTACAGTATAAAACATTACATACCCAAACATACATTAAAAGTAAATAATGCAAGTGGTCACACAGCTAAGATGGCAAAAATAGAGAAGACTGGTATTGCAGTTAGAATACACATATAAAGTAATGGATATACTGTGCACACTTGATTAGGCAAACAGGTTTAGCATACAAGTCAATGTCCACATAGCTGTGTACACTAGTAAGGTTTGCAATCCGAGCACACAGGCAAAAGTCTTTAATACCATGCACACTGGTAGAGCTTAAGCTCACTGGTAAAGCTTGAGCACACAGGTAAGGTTGGATCACATAGGTGAGGCTGGTGAACATAGATGAGGCTAGAGCATATAGGTAAGGCCAGGGGCGTTTTTAGAAATGAAGGGGCCCATGTGCAGACCCCCACATGGGCCCCCCCTCCCCAGACGGGCCCCCCTCTTCTTCCCAACCCTATCTATATCTATACAAACGGTCACGGTCTCCACCAGCCTACCGTTCCCAACAGTGCACTGCGCGCGGGCATCACGATTTGCAAACAGAAGAGGAGCGTGAGTCTGCGTAGTGCATGCACACCTGACATCCCCACGTGACGCCCACGCAGAGAGTGCAGTGTTGGGAACGGAAGGCTGGTGGGGACCATCACCGTTTGTACAGATATAGGTGGTACTGGGATCCTCCATTGGGTGCAGGGTGAGTACCACGGGCGGCCCCCTTGTCTGCGGGGGCCAGTGTGCACTGCACACTCTGCACCCATGGTAGATACGCCACTTGGTAAGGCTAGAGCACTCAAGTAATAGCAATGCTAATAAAGTCTGCAGCGCTGTTATAGAACTGCTTCCATTGTGTGCATTTTAAATGGACCTGGTCTTCAAACCAGGTATAGCTAAGCATGAATAACCAGACAAGAGTGACAAACCCAAAAGTGTTTATTAGTGCACAAAAGATAAATACAGTTAATGGAAGCCAATTACAAAACAGGCCAAATACCAAAGACAACAGGCTATAAACACTAGACTACAAATAAAAACAGGAATAAAAGGGAGCATTAAGTACAACGCAAGAGTAACAGATAACTACTAGATGCTAGAGCACAAAGAGAAACACAAATGCAAAGGTACAAATGTATATAAATACATGCAGAAACAAAAGTGTAATGGACATACAGGACAAAAAGCAGTTGGTTCTCAAAGAGGTAACAAGCAGGACTGGAATACACACATGTAGACATACACATAGACAAAATGACTAGCACCTGGATTAATCAAGATTGCCCCTAGGGGCAGATAAGGATACTACATGTCTATAGTACTGTAAATTATGCTACCCTTTTCCAGACACATCCTGGAACCTCAAAGCCATTTATGGAACCCTATCTTTTCAAATAGGGGCCAGAATACACAGTCCAAAGGGATTCCAGTTCCAAAAGCTCTCTTGTCTGGATGGAACCCACACACATAGAAGTGGTGTTTGATGAGAAAGCTGGAGTTACAGAAGGCTCTGGAAAAAGTTTGTTTACAAAAGAAAATGCTCACAAGTGGCACAGGAAGAGGATCCTGTTTATAAGAGCTAACATGCTAAGTGGGAGGGGTAAACAAAAAGGAGAAACAGGAATGAAGGTGAGGAGGACAGGTAAGTTTAGGTGAATGTATGTTTGGAGCGCCGGACCTCTTTTGTTCCTTGTATTTACATAGTGGTCACTTTGGTCCTTGGCTGCACCCCTATATTTATATATACACTTGCACATATTTAATTTGTAGGACAGAAGCACAGCCATTTCTTTTGCTGCGGAATACGGCAGATCAATACCCTAAAACGGCATAAATAAGCAAAAAGCTGAGGAGCTCTGCCAGAACACGACCGCTCAGCTCCATAGCTAGAGCCCCCCCCCCTTTTTGTTTTTTCATAAAGACTGACCAAGCAGATAAAAAAGCAAAAAAAAAACAGAAAAACATTTCATCAAAGCTGTATGTTTATGTCATTGAGAATGAATGCCCTTTGTAGCCAACACACACACACATACACACAAATTTAATGTATGTTTGGAGCGCCGGACCTCTTTTGTTCCAAGTTTAGGTGAAGGAAGGGTAGGCTAGCCTGAAGATATGGGGGGAGCATTTGAAGATATTTGAGGGAGCATTTTAAGGACTGGAAGGTGTTGGATTGCCTGATAGGTTGTGATAGGTTGTTCCAAAGCAAAGGAATGGCCTGGGAGAGGTCTTGGATGCAGGAGTAAGAGGTAGTTATCGGACTGGAGTTTAGGCAGCAGTCACCAGCAGAGCGGAGGGGACGGGTGGGAGTGTGGATGGAGATAATGGAGGAGAGGTAGGAAGGGGTGAAGGAGGAGAAAGACTTGTAAGTTGTGGTGAAGAGCTTGAAGAGAATTCTGAAAGGGACCAGAAGCCAGTATAGAGATTGACAGAGAGGGGAGGTGGAGGCAGTGTGTTGGGAGAGGAAGATGAGTCTGGTTGCAGCATTTTAGCATAGAGTGTAGGGGCGCAAGACAGACCAGAGGGAGGCCAGAGAGGATAATGTTGCAGTAGTCCAGATGGGAGAAAATGAAAGAGTGAATGAGTTTTAGTGGCATCTGTGGTTAAAAAGAGTCTGATGCGTGTTATGTTGCAGAGATGAAAGTAGCAGGACAGTGTGACGTCACAAATGTGGGGGGTAAAGAAGAGAGAGAGGAGTCCAGGATGACGCCCAGGAAGCGGACTTGGGTGAATGAGGAGATGGTGGAGTCGCCGATAGTCCATGGAGTAATGGATAGTAATCGAGAGATAGCAGGAGAACCAGGAGTGGATAGTGCTAGAGAGGCTGAGGGAGTAAGAGTATGTAGCAGGGTAGGGCGATCAACAGTGTACAAGGCTGTAGATAGATCAAGGAGGATGAGAAGGGTGGCCCTTAGATTTGGCAGAAAGGAGATCATTTGTGACCTTAGTCAGGGCAGTTTCAGTGGAGTGTAGGGGGTGGAACCCAGATTGGAGAGGGTCCAAGATGGAGTTGTCGGAAAGGTAGATGAGTAGATTCTTGTAAACAAGCAGTTCAAGCAGCTTGGAGGCGAAGGCATCAAGATTAGCTTTTTTTTTAAAGGATGGGGAGACAAAAGCGTGTTTAAAGGGGGAGGGGAAGAGGCCAGAGAAGAGGAATAAATTGAAGAGGTGGACAAGATGAGAGAAAGTGGAGAGAGGGGGAGACCGGAGAAGAGGGGATGGGATGAAGTGGGCACGTTCACGAAGGTGAAGGCAAAAGAACTGAGTGGATTTTTTTTCAGCTGAGGTAGGGATGAAGGTAGGTATTGGTGGGTGGCTAGGAGGGAAATAAAGAGGTGGAGATGGAGGAGGAGGAGAGGTGAAGGTAGAGTAGATGGAGCTCCTGATGGGGTAAATCTTGGAAGTGCAGAAGGTGGCAAATGGAGAGAGGGAGGGCAGGATGAGGTGAGGAGAGAAGAGAGTTAAAGGTGGCAGAGAGGCGACGGGAGTTAGACGATTGGAAGAGGATGAGGGACTTGAAGAAGGTTTGCTTAGCGAGGGTGAGCGCAGAGCTAAAAGAGGAGAGTATGAACTTGAGGTGGAGAAAGTCTGCAAGGGAACGGGACTTACTCCAGAGGCGCTCCGCAGTACAGGAGCATTTCCTTAGTTACCGAGTGAGCAGGGAGTGCCAGGATTGGGGGTTGGTGCGGCGAAGGAAGACAGAGGAGAAAAGGCAGGGAGCATCAAGGGCGGATGAGAGCGTGTTGTTGTAGAGAGAGGTGGCTAGGTTAGGGCAGGACATGGTGGGAATGGGTGTGAGGAGGGGATCAAGGGAAGAGGTGAAAGCTGCAATATCAAGGGAATTGAGGTTCTCTCAGGAAAGAATACGTTTAGGGGGAGGAAGAGAGGAAGAAGAAGATAAGGTGATGATCAGAGAGGGGGAAGGGAGAGATGGAGATGTCGGACAGAGAGCATGAGCGGGAGAAAACGAGGTCAAGGGAGTGGCACAGGTTGTGGGTGGGTGCAAAAGTCCACTGTGATAGGCCAAGGGAGGAGGAGAAGTTTGGTAGTGCTGGGGTCTGAGGGGTTCTCAAACGGGATGTTGAAGTCACTTAAGATAAGGCAGGGGAGGTCAGAAGAAAGAAAGTGGGGCAGTAGTAAATAGCAACGCAGAGATGGATGGGTTGGTAGTGGCGGATGCAGTGTACCTAAAAAAAATAGGAGAGAGTGGGCTCAGGGAATATGCTGAATATGGTGCAGGAAGGGAAGAGGAGGATGCCCGCACCACCGCCAGGGTGTTTGCTGGGGCTAGGGGTGTAGAAGAGGGAAAGGCCGCCATAGGAGAAGGCAGCAGGGGAAGCAGTGTCAGAGGTTGAGAGCTAGGTTTCAGTAATGGCGAGAAGGTTGCAAGAGTTAAAGATGGTTATGGATGGCAGGGAGATTGTTGCAAATGGATCTGGAATTCCACAGAGTGCAGGAGAATAAGAGAGAGGGAAGAGGAGTGATGTGGATTAGATTGGAGGGGTTGCAGGAGCGAGGGAGGGGGGTGGGATGTGGATGGGAAGTGAGGGTGGGTATGGGAAAGGAAGGGGAGACTGATAGAGGAGTGGGAGGGGTAGGGGTGAGTGGGAAGGTAGGAGGGAGATAGGGAGCATATAGAGGCCAGGACCATAAGGGTAGAAAATAGGCAAAAAGAAGTGATAAATGCAAGAATAACTGCCCGGCGCATGCGCAGATCGGCAAAACTGCCGATATTACGTATATGGCCGCCGTAACCACGGCGGCGGCCTTAGTTCTGGATCAGGCCCTTTAAGTGTATTCACTAAAGCAGCCACATGGCCTAGCAGTCTACCCTTTTTATGGAGAATGCCACTGCTTGTGTCTAATGATTACGGGACCTTATAGCATTATTACTATGCCCATTAGACAGTAGAAGGAAAACTGAGAATTCCTCTTGATTGGCCTCTCCTGAGCAGTTCATTTAAAATGCTTGCATCCTCATGGCAAGTCTCATGATGACCTCTTATTGACAGGGATACAGCTTGACTCTTTATTTCAAAATTTAAGAAAAACAGAATCCTTAAAGACTTTGGCATCCTGTGTCCATGCCCACAGTCCCATAGATCTGTCAGATGGTGCCATACCGCCTGCATGCCTCGCAGAAAACGCAACCCTTTTTTGTAGTCTACCTCTTCATGAATACACATCTTGTTTATAGACTTTCCATATGTACCACTAAAAAAGATACTCTCTTGTTTCATCCATTCCCTTTGTAAAAAATACTTTAAGACGCAAATGTATTTTACATTGATGGGTAAAATGCCACCCCAAAATATATCTGTGTCCACTCTAATAGAGTTTAAATGTATACACGCTGTCTTGTTTGTATATTTGAATAATAATTTTATATGACAATATAATTACATTGGAAAACAATTCCTATTTCCTTGCTGCTTTATGTATTTATCATCATTTCTATCTTTACTTACATCTCCTTCTATAAATGATATTGTAAAGAGAGTTAAATAAGTTAAACCAATGCAATTACATCTACAGATTTAAATTATTTCAGGTATCAATTTATAAGACTTTGCAGTGGGTACGTAGCATTTACTCTGTTCAAATAAATGCATTTCTAGCACTATATTTATGATGTCAGTGCTGTTTCTGTGTTTGCATTCCCCTTCTGAGTAATGGCTTGTGTGTAAGAACTTGACATTTTAACGGTATTTTCAAACAATTTCATTCATTATCAGATAACCATTTAGTGCACTGCTGCAATTTCATACCATTTACTGGCCCTTTTACACACTGCTAAACAATGATTTATCAGTTCCAGAATACCTTTAAATGCTTATCACAGCACATAGGATAAGTAGAATGTGGAACCTGTCAAGGTCTGCTTTAAAATAGCCACACAGCAAAACGTTTGCTTTCATCCAATTTTCCATGAGCAAAAGGGATATGCTATATGGAATCAAAGATATTTTCATTCAAGTAGAAACTGTGTTATTAAACAAAGATATCAGTGTTTGTAATGTAGTCCATCATACAAATACACACACACACATACACACACATTTTTTTCCCGCACTGGTATTGCAAAAATAGGGAATTTAGTATTTTTGTATTAATTTAGCAAACTTATTTACATTATTATTATTATTGACATGAACCCAGCAAATATCTATTCACCATAAACAGAAACTACAATGCATTGGAAAGGTCCCATTATCGGCACCATTCACCTCTCCTGCTGGGACCGATAATCCTAGCAGTAAAAGAAGAGGGAGTCTTACAGTTAGCTGATTGGCTCCCTTAAAATATTGAGCGCTAGCACCCGATCTAAATTAAGCGTGCTTAAAAAACAAATAGTCGTACCAGAGTGTTTGTGGTACGTTTATATGGTGTTTTAAAAATCCTGGCCACTAACTACAGCGATTATTGGCCCGATCACCTGATAATTGGATGATCGGGCTAATAATCGCTCTAGTGTATGGCCAACTTTACAGGCAAATTAAATTATTATTTATTTATAGTGCTATCAGGTTATGTAGCGCTTTACAGAGAATATTTAACATTCACATCAGTCCCTGCCTCGTTGGAGCTACATTCTAAGTTACCTAATACAGATATACATACACACAGACATACAGGCTAGGGCTAATTTATTCAGCAGCCAATTAGCCTACCTGTATGTTTTTAAAGTGTGAGAAAACACCAGTGCACCTGGAGGAAACCCATGCAGACACGGGGAGAACAAATGCCACACAGATAAGGTTTAATTCGGGAATCAAAGTCATGACCTGTCAGGTCTAATGACGGAATCATGAAGAAGCAGGTATGTAAGGCAATGATTTATTAAAGGTTCAGACAGGTAAAGCTGGACCAATGTTAAGGGAGTATTGACAACAGAAGTCCACAGCTATGGCTAGGATGAAAGTAGCACAGGGAATGGGAGTGACAAATAACACCGGAATGCTGGGAAAAAAGGTGAATGGTGTCCATAGTAGGTGCTGGAAGCCCTGGATTGTGGGAGAGCTTGGAGAGTGCTAGAACTTGCAGTGCAGGAGAGTAGTAGAGACAAGTGCACACACAGTGCAGGAGACAGACTGGAGAGTTGCTGGCACTTGTGCAGATGAGTTGTGAAGATGAGTGCACACGCTGTGCAGGAGATGGACTGGAGCCACTGACACTTGTAGTGTAAGTGAGTTGTAAAGATGAGTGCACACACTGTCCAGGAGACAGACTGTAGAGCTTGCTGATACTTGCATTGCGGGTAAGCTGTGGCAGCTGAAGCACACACAGCAGGAGACAAACTGGAGTCACAAAGTAGTGGATCTGGAGGTACAAGGATGGATACACGAACAAACCAGGCACAGAGACCAGGGGGCTGGAACACACAAACAACAGCCAGGACAAACAACAACCAGGGTTGAAGACATCAATGAACCAGCCCACACTGGAGGAAGGGACTTGTTTATAATGGAAACCCACAGGTGTCAGATAATGGGCTGGAATCAGTTGCAGTAGTCAAGAAGTCTGTAACTAGTCAGACAAGGCAGAAAGAAAACCTGGACACCCTCTGGTGGTCAAGAAAGGTCAGGACTGAGGCAGTCATGACATGACTGCCCTGTGAGACACAAGTGCTACTCACTGAGCCACTGTGCTGCCCGGTTAACTTATTATAGCAGAGCTGTTGAACCTGTATAATCTCGAAAGGCTTACACCAATGATTAACTTGATCCCCATATTGGCAAATACATCATACACTGAAGTGAGTATTTCTTGACCTATGTAGGAAGTGTCCCTGTCAATCTGTAAAAGTAACTTAAATAGAATGGAAAAGAAAGATAAAAAAAAACTGCAGAAAAGCGTGGGCAATGAAAAACTGTAATAAAAAACCCCAAATATATATGTTTAATATATATGTTCATTCAACAATATACATACAACCACCTAATTCTACAGCAATCTCACACATAGGACTAATGTCTCGTAAACTGGTAAATAAAGTGATCATCAAGTCTATATTTACAACATGAAAGACTGTTAAAAATGATCAATATGACACTATTTACAGGGAAATGGACTTCAATGGAGGCAGTTTAATGAGCACAGTGGGATTCCAACAACCAAGGAGCAATAAAAGTTCATATAATACAATAAAGAGATATAAATATGTTCAAACCAGTCTCACAGAGTAAATACTTGCAGTAGATATTCTAGTTCCCCAACTAAGAGACTCTGTTTCCATGAGCTAATTAGCAAAAGTACTCCACTGTATGTATAAATCCTGACGAGGGTCAATACTAGGAATTGCATGTGCAATGATATTCTACTCCTTATAGTTTCTTATAAACTATTAAAGCTTGATATCAATCAAACTTTTTTTAACAACTGATCAATTCCAAATAAAGATTAAAACAAAAAAAAAACATGTAAACTCCAAATATATATTCTTACAGATGAATGGTGTATTAAATATGATCATATGACACGTTTTATCTGCAACATTTTCAATTTAGTAAAGTCATATTGGGCCGTACTCAGAGATCCTTTTTTCCTCCGGTTTCCGTGCTTATTTTTAAGTAAGTTTCAACTGCGCATGCGTAGTAACTTTTTTATACGCTGTTCACATAGACTATATGCGCGGAAGTGCCTGACGGACTTGTGAATTGCGCATGGGTAAATACGCACGGATCTCCCACGGAAAAATACGCACGGAAGAATTTACATAGAAATGGACGGGGGGAGCCATTTAAGTGAAGGGAAGTGGGAGCGAATATAAAGATATGCACGGACGGAGGACAGATACGCTCGGAAAAGGCCACGAAAAGTAACAGCTGGTATATGGAGGCGGAAGTCTCCGTGGGCATGGATTAGCAAGGGGAGTGACTGTGGTTTTGGTGGGTGTTACTTGATCCGTCCGTGCGTATATTTGCGTACCGATCGCCAGACGGATTTCTGAATACAGCCCATTTTCCTATTAGGATGTGTTTCGTTGCTTAGAAAATCTGTTTTGCGATAGATTACTTTACGGCAGTGAGGTGCTGACTGCCGTCAGTTTACAGTTGTCTGCTCTCAGTAAAGATACAACCGTGCAATTTTTTTAGCAGCGGAACAGTAAAAGGTAAGTTTTCTTAGTTTTAACAATCAACTTCCTGCAACCTAACCCTCCCCTAACTCTCCTCTCTCCACAGCCTAACCCTCACCTAACCTTAATCCACCACTCTCCGCAGTCTAAACCTAAGCCTCTCCTCTCTACAGCCTAATCCCAACAGTCCTGCAACCTAACCGTAACTAAAACGGGTTACTTGTCAAAAATGAGCCATTCGTCATGGTACCTGTTTTGTGCTGTAGAGTCTCAGTTTTAAAATGCAGGCTGAAATGGAGTAGCTGAAAGTAACCTTTCGGATGCATCATTCTCGAAAACTGTCCCTTTGTAGCGGCAACTCCTATAAACACAAGCTGAAAACGGCAACAATTAAAAGCAGTTTGTTACACCAATTAAGGTATCTCCTGAATTACAAGAGAAACATATGCAAATATTAATAAAAATACTGAATTTACATAAATAAGCATACATAATTAAAAGTTATATAATAATATAACATATAGCATATACAGTATATATATAAACATATAACCTGGAACAAATAAAAAATTATTTAGACTGACTACATAAAAAGATAAAAGGTGTTTGAAAAGAAAACGTACAGTTAGGTTCATGTATATTTGTACATTGACACTTTTCACCATTTTGGCTCTGTATAGCACCACAATGGATATGAACTTAAATAACGAAGATGCAATTAAAAGGCTGACTTCCACCTTTATTTCAATGGGTTAATCAAAAATATCATATGAAACATTAATGAATTTCCACCATTTTTATACACAGTCCCCTATTTTTAGGGGCTTAAATGAAATTGGAAAAATTAACATAATCACATATAAACTGTTCAATTTTAATATTTTGTTAAGAATAAGTGACCAAAGTCTGGAACCCATCGATATTACCAGTTGCTGCGTTTCCTTATTTGTTATGCTTTGCCTGTTTTAAGCGCACACTGCGAGATGAACAGCACAGCAGCACACACACACACGATAGCTGAGTAGATGGAGAAGCTCAAAGCCAGGTACAGAGGGTGAGAGGAGGAAAATGCACAGTCACTCGGCAGAGGAGGAAACGCTGTACCGGTCAGAGACCGCAGCTGTCAGCGTGAGTAGCAAACTACTCACGCCACACACTGCAAACACATGCGGGGCAGACAACAAGACAGAGCAGGCAAGGGTAACACCAGGAGAACACAGGGCAGAAACATAACACGATCCAAGGCAGAAGCACAAGGAGAATTCACAATCAGAATGCAGGAACACCAGACGCTATAGCCGACAATGAGGCTTCCCGTACTCAGGCTATTTAAAGTCCAACCCACAAATCAGCTGCAGCACTCAGGCATGGCTACTTGATTAACCGACAGCTGAAGGAAACCAGACACAATAACTTCACAGACTGCTAGAATTTCTCCTGTATCCTGTAACAGGGACATCAAGTGATTGATCCAGCAACTGCAGAATACTGTTTTCCACTGCTTTCTTTAAAAAATTAAGAACCCCTGAGTTCCTTTCACAGCATGTTTTGGGTCATGGGGCCACATTTACTAAGTTGCGGGTTTGGAAAAGTGGAGATGTTGCCCATAGCAACCAATCAGATTTTAGCTTACATTCTCTAGTATGTAATAGGAAAGTGAAAGCTAAAATCTGATTGGTTGCTATGGGCAACATCTCCACTTTTCCAAACCCGTAAATTTGGCTCATAGTCTATTTGTACTGGGAATTGCTGTCCAATCAACTTTGATGGATTTGGCTGAATCTGAGCAGACAGTATATCCCTATATATAATTCAGAATTCATTCAGATGTATCTGTCTTCTGTCACATTATCAATAAACACTAATGACAGTTGCTGTAATTCTTATACCCTTCCTCCAATTAGGATGTAAATACCCTCAAATCAAAATCTGCTATTTAGACCAATGTTATTTTAGAACTGTAGCATAAAATAGTTTTTGTACATTGCTAAAAAAACATAAAGTGTCCAAATATAAATTGACAGAAGTTAATTCCAATAATTAGGTGACTGATAAAGAGAGCTCTGGCAACATTAAAGCATCTATATAAGTATAGCAGAAAGGCAGTTTGCTATATGAGATACACAAAAAAGTGGTACTAGATACTAAATTACCGGTACTCATTTTGTTTATCGTGAGAAGAGGTGCGGAAAGTAGGTAGACAAGAACCTGTGGAGGGACAATATATAGTGTCAATGGAAGTTTGCAATAAAGGGAGTAAGGATTAGGTTTGATATGTAGGAACTAAACAATAAAAGGACTGTTCTTTGAAGGATAATGAAGTGATTGAGATCTGTGAAGTTGTTGGAATGTTAGTGCAGAGCTCATTTGTAAAGAGGCAGTAAGAGAGTAGAGAAAATTGGAATGATGGTTTCACACATATAGAGGATAAGAGAAATATAGTTAGCTGAAGGGGCTGAGTTAAAGCATAGTTGATTTAGGGTTGACAAAAGTATATTTACAGAGTGAGGCAAATGTGCCAATGGAAAAAGACATGTTGAATGGGTAAAACGTGCACTAGGAAAGATGGAACAGAGCATTTTGAAGGAAATAGGATGGTTGAAATGATCAGATGAGTGCAAATGCTCAAAGTTGGCTAGAAGAGGACATACATTTATTTATCCCTTAGAAATCTATATAAATCTGACAAAAATGCAAGACACTTTACTAAGTACAAGCAATGAAAAATAATGATGATGATGACGATCCCTTCTCTATCTATGCATCAGAAGGTGAGTCAAATTCTGTCACACTCCACTACTTAAAGCCTGCACATCAATATCTGGCTCATATACATAATTTAGCCAGACTCCTACTTTAGAACAAGCAGCTATCATTTTCAATCAGATAAAATGATGTATTGCCTAAAAGCAAAGCTTGTAGTTTACTACAGTGAGCTTATAAAGAGTAAAGCTATATTCTTGCAATCTGTGAACTTGCATATCTTCATCATATTACTGTGATAGCCAAGGGACTGCAAGCTCAGTATGTAAAAGTCAGATTTTCACAAACTATAGCTCTTATTGGACAAAACTGTTCTAGCATTGCTCTACCATTGCCCGAAGTAATGTTATAAAGGGTTTTCAGCTTTCCCTATTGGTGAATAGATATCCACTTTAATAGACTTCTAGACACACTTGAAGAAAAAGGATATTTTTGCAAGTTTGATATATTTTCCTCTTGTGTTACCAAGACCTGCAACATGATCCTAAATTCAGCAACATGCTGGACAACTGATACAGCTATAACAAATGAAGGAATATTTGTAGTAAAGTAACAGGATAAAATATAGCATTTACCTATTTATAGAAATGATGAAAGCTTCACTTTTTTCTTTAACCTTAGAACAGGGTTCGAAGTGGGGTGGTATATGGTTTTATGCCATATAGTGATTTCTCCCACTGATGTAATTAAAAAGCTATAAATCTCCATGAAATTCAATTCTTTTCTGTGTGTCCATACTGCCACTTCTAAATATCCATAACTTCACTTTTACATTTCCATTTCAACCACTGCTTTACAATAAACAGATGTTTTCTTTCTTTTAAACAGTTAAAAGAAAATACTCAAGCAAACGAGAAAATACCAATATTATACAATTGTTGATTCTGCAATGTGTTGGATAAATGCCTGTGTCTTATGTTATTACCCCAGTAAAGCTGTTCTCCTTAGCACAGCTCTTTCATGGAAGATTTTGCTTGTATTAGCAACATTTGTTTGATATTAATAAAGCTGTTTGTGTTCTTCTTGGGGCAGCTGGTTTTGGCATCTGGCCTTATGTTTACGCTTTTTTTTCTCTAGGTTACAAATGTACATGCTTTACTCTACATCATCTTCTGCCACCTTGTGGAGGACTTGCAAGATTACACATAAATAACTATTATTGATTTCTTATGCCATCCAGTGGTAAGATTGACTAAATGACACTGCTGCCAGGGTTTCTAGACAAAATAAGTCTAGAAGAATCCAGTTGGCCAGCAGATACACAGCATATGTAGTAACATAGATTTATTTTTTTACAGAAGTAATTATAACTTATTATTATTTTTATTTTTATTATTATTATTATTAAGCAAAAAGTAAGAACTGACATCATCTTTTCCTCTTGTCATCCACAGGTAACTACCATTAGTACTCTAAGAGCTTTGCATACATAAATTGATACTGCAGTCTAGTATCTAGGTAATAATAGAACTCCTTCCTTGTAGTTTCATTTTATAGATATAGTGATTGATTCTTTTGGCCCGGCATATGGGGGGGTTGAGTGTTTTTTTTTTTATTGTTTTGATGATACCTTGCAGTGGGAGGAGGGTGTGAATCTTGTTAGCAATCAGTATCTACACATGTCTTTATTCCTATACATTTTTTTTTTTGGCTGTCTAAGTGAATAATATTAAAGTGATAGTAAAATTTAGAGTTACACCAGAGTTAAACAGGAGGAAAACAAAGGAGAAGCAGATCATCCATCATTATATCTAAGGACTTCATTCACAACAACAACAGTTAAAGTATGTTACTCTCCACCTGAAACAGCTACTTTACAGAACAATCCTTCAGGATATCCTTACCTGCATATTGCACTCTATTGCTGCCTCTACTGATTGCATTGGACTTCTAATAACCTCAAAATACTTCATTTTAAATCAAAATTATTTAACTTTTACATTCAAGCTTTTTATTATTGTAATTACACGTTTCAATTCTTCTGATCCTCTCTCTAGCAGCTCTTGCCTATATCACTACTACTTGCCTTCTTCCTACTCTAATGACCCTGACCACTTCACCCCACCCCCCCACTCTCCACCAACTTCTCCATCCCCATCCTTCCTACTCACCCTCTCCCCTCTACTACTTCCCTACCAGTCTCCCCTTCACTTCCCATCCTCATCACCCCCCTGTCCTGTCCTACCTCCCTCCCTCCTGCCTTACCTCGCTCCTGCAACCCCTACAATCTAATCCACATCACCCCTCTTCCCTCTCTCCTGCACTTTATGGAGTGCCAGATCCATTTTCAACAAGCTCCCTGCCATCCATGATCTCTTCATCTCCAACTCTTGCAACCTTCTCGCCATTACTGAAACCTGGCTCTTCACTTCTGACACTGCTTCCTCTGCTGCCCTCTCTTTCTCCCACACCCCTAGGCCCTGTTGATGGGGTAGGCGTCCTCCTCTCCCCTTCCTTCATCATATTCCGCATGAGTGCTCTCTCCCTCTCCTCCTTTGAGAACCACTGCATCTGCCTCTATAACCCCATCCATGTTGCTGTTGCTACTGCCCCCCTGGCTTCATCTCCAAATTCATTGACAACTTTGCAGCCTGGCTCCCCCTCTTTTTGTCTTTTGATCCCCCCTTACTCATCCTAGGTGATTTCAACCCTTTGACAATCTCTCACACCCCAACACTACCAAACTTCTCTACCTCTCCTCCTCACTTGATCTATCACAGTGAACTTACGCTCCCACTCACAACCTGTACCACTCGCTTGACCTTTTTTTCTCCTGCTTATGCTGTCTGACTTCTCCAACTCTACCTTTCCCCTCTCTGATCACCTTACCTCCTTTTCCCTCTGTTCCTTCCCGTCACCTAAACGTATTCACTACTGACAGAACCTTAACACCCTTGATCCCCTCCTCACACCTATTTCCACCATGTCCTGCCCTAACCTAGCCACCTTTCTCTACAACAATGACCACTCATCTGCCCTTGATGCTTCCTGCCCTCCCTCCTTTGTCTCCCTTCACCGCACAAACCCCCAACCCTGGAACAAAAGAAATGCTCCCAGACTTTCTCCACTTCAAGTTCATCCTCTCCTCTTTTACCTCTGCCCTCATCCCAATCATTTAACCCCACCACTTCTTTGCCACCTTCAACTCTTCTCATCTTCTTCCATCTCCACCTTATCATCTCCTCCCCAGCCTCCCATCTATATTTGCCTTCATCCCCACCTCAGCTGAGGATGTACACTCTTGTCCCCTCATCTTCTCCAGTCTCTTCCTTGCTCTCATCTTGCCCATCTCTTCAACTTATCCCTCTCCTCTTGCTTCTTCCCCTCCCCCTTTAAACACGCTCTTGTCTCCCCCATCCTTAAAAAAGGACCAACTACCGATCCATCTCCCTTCTCGGATTTTCCTCCAAGCTGCTTGAATGGCATCTAATCAGCTACCTCACCGACAACTCCATCCTGGACCCTCTTTAGTCTGGGATCTGCCCACTCCAATCCACTGAAACTGCCCTGAGTAAAGTCACAAACTATCTTCTCTCTGCCAAATCTAAGGGCCACCTCCCTTCTCATCCTCCTGGATCTATCGGCAGCCTTTGACACTGTTGATAACTCTGTCCTGCTCCACACCCTTTAATCTCTTGGCCTCTCTGGTACTGTCCACTCTGGGTTCTCCTTCTGTGTCAACTCCCAACTGCTCCTCCTCTACCATTCCTCTTCATGTTGGTGTTTCCCAGGGATCAGTTCTTGGGGAGAAGTAAAGAGTTGTCAAACCCTGGGCTAGGGTTTATTTAATAAACAGTCTCTTTATTTTTGGCATTGTATTTATCCTGGAAAAGGTTGTACAAAATATGTACTACTCCAAGTCTAAGTATTTTGGTCATCCAAGTACCTGTAAGCATAGACCATTCTAAGGGGACTACTGAATTCTAAGGGCAGCTGCAAAAGATGGATTTGAAAAGGTGCAAATTTGCTTTTCTTTTACTATTGCTACCTAGAATTTACGGATGTGACATAGTCTGTTATGGTAGGTTGTGTGCATTTATTGCTCTCCTCAGTTCTTATCCCACCACTCTTGACAGCAGCAGATCTATATGGCAATATTGTAAGTTCTAAAATCATCTGAGTAAGCCATCAAATAGTTTCAACTGATGTCTTTGGGCTTGCTGGTGACACTCTACAATCTATATTCTGTAGCTCTTTGGACTTGTCTATCCATTCTGGTTCTAACTGCAACTGGGTGGAATGGGGAGATGTTTAAGTGATTCTTTGGCAGAGTGGAGGCACATGAAAGGAGTACAGGAGCAGTGAGGAAATGTAAAAAAAAAATCATTTTTAACAGCAACTGACCTTTTCATAAAAAGGTTAGGAAAAACCCCAGAAAAAGAAAGCCAATGTGGTTTACAAAGGAGTTAGCAAGTATAGTGAAAGCAAAAAAGATGGCCTTTTGGAATGATAAGCAAACTTAAAATAATGATGACAGGGAGGAGTATTCTGCAAAGCAGAAAGAGGCTAAAAAGGTTATCAGAGCAGCAAAGGTACAAACTGAGGAAAAACTGGCTCACTTTGTACGAAAAGTGGACAAAAGCATTATCGGTATATAAATGAAAGTCGAAAAACTAAAGAAGGCATAGTAAGGCTCAAAACTGAGAGTAGGACTCTTATTGAGGGTGGCAGGGCTGTGGAAGATCATCTTAACAAGTATTTCTGTTCAATATTCACAAAAGAAAGAGAGGGGAAGGGACCACTTTTAAATGGGAAGTCTATTAATACAACTGCTTTCACTGAGGAACAGGTATTAAAAGAACTTTCAAAGATGAAAGTGGACAAATCAATGGGGCCAGATGGAATACATCCTAAGATACTAAAAGAGCTTAGAGAGGTGCTAGAAAAACCATTAACTGAATTATTCAACCAGTCACTAATAACTGGGGTGATTCCAGAGGACTGGAAAATAGCAAATGTATTCCCTCTGCTTAAAAGTGGCAGTAGGGAAGAAGTGGCAAACTACCAACCAGTGAGTCTCATATCAGTAGTAGGGAAATTAATGGAAACACTGTTAAAGGAACAAATTGTACAGTATCTTAAATTCAGTAACTTACAGGATCCCAAGCAGCATGGATTCACTGGGGGTAGATCTTGTCAAACAAATCTTATTGAATTTTTTGACTGGGTCACTAAAGTATTAGATAAAGGGGGAGCTGTAGACATAGCTTATCTAGATTTTAGTAAGGTTTTTGACACTGCGCCACATCGCAGACTGTTATATAAGCTGGAAACTTTGGGATTGGATACTTGCAGAGATACAAACTTGGTTACAGGATAGACAACAGAGGGTTGTAGTAATTGGAATCCCTTCTGGGGTAAGGTAACCAGTGGAGTACTCCAGGGTTCTGTACTTGGACCAGTGCTATTTAATGTCTTTATAGGTGATATTGGCTGTGGTATCAAGGAAAAATATGCCTCTCTGCAGATGACACAAAGCTATGTAACAGGGTAGACATGCCAAGAGGGGTACAGAAAAAGAGGAATGATCTAGGGAGACTGGAGGAATAGGAAAAAAAAAGTGGGATATAATCAAGCTGCGCACACTTGGAATATACTGTTGTTGAATTGTCTATTTTTTTATGCTAAAATTATTCACGGTACAGTGTATCAAATACCACAACAGAACATAATATTACAGTCTATACAAGATATATTTAATCAAAGTGTCCAATCTTCTATCATATACAATGTTGCCACTGATTATTATTCATCAGACTTGATAACAAGTTCATCGAGGTATCTTTTTCCTATTTTAAGATATTATTCCCGATATGAGTGTTATATGCAAAACCCAACCGTAGAGAGAGAGAGACTAATAGTGCAGCTTATTTAACCTCTATATGTCTTAAAAGTAAGTAATCATACTCATATGAGGTACATTTTTCTGCAGACACATCAAGGTTTCTTTTCTTCTTCGTTTGGATATTCCTTTCATTTTTTTTTCTCTCGATGATGTCACTTGGTTTAAAAGGAGGTATGCAGCAGTATCTTTTGCCAGAGGGGGGAATTTCACCCTTCCATGCTCCAATCTTGTGCTTTCATGAAAAGACTCTAATACCTTATACTAGTGTACTTTTATTCCATAAAAATAAATAAAACCAAGCAAATAAAATCTTAAAAATTTTGTGGATCTAGTGAGCACAGGGACTATTCACTCCAAGACATAAAACAATGGGTAGATTAATTACGGGCCCAAAAAACTCCCACTGAGAATGCTTAGAACTGATCTGCTCAATCTGTCCACTCCCTAACTACCTCTCACAACCAACGCGTTTCAACTTTAGTCTTTTTCAAGGACCTTGAAAACTGTTAAGTTGAAATGCGTTGGTGGTGAGAGGTGGTTAGGGAGTAGTGAATAATTTTAGCATAAGAAGATAGACCATCCAACAACAGTATATTCCAAGTGTGCGCAGCTTGATTATATCCCACTTTTTTTCCCCCTATCTTGTGAGGGTTTTTTTTTTCAGAAGGTAAAGGGGAGATACCTTTTTGGGATTTTTTTTTGCAGCACCCTTTGTTTTGCGGGGCAGGGGAGGCAAAAAGGGATCTAGGAGTAATTATTTCAGGTGACTTAAAGGTAGCCAAGCAACGTAACAAAGCAATGAGAAAGGCAAGTCAGATTCTTGGTTGCATAGGGAGAGGAATTGGTAGCAGAAAGAGAGAAGTAGTGATGCCCCTTTATAAGTCA